>LPNX010492379.1:168572-259913 GCA_001517045.1 Pseudotsuga menziesii
AATACTTGTATTGTTTACTTGTTGTTGAGGAAGTAACAGATCAATTCAAGCTGAAGATTGGAAAGCTCAACGGGGATCTACTTCAACTGTCTGGAATAAGGTACGAGGTCTGATCCTTTAGTGTTAGACATTTAATTTCTATTGCATATTGGAAAGGATTGATTTATGGAGTCAAGCTATCTGTTGTGGTACCCCAAGCCATAGGAATTTCTCTCCGTAACAGCTAGCCACCACTCACCTCCAAGCCACTTTACAATGGAGACTCTTCGAGCCTTATAAATACTTCCTTACATGCTATACCATGGGACAATACCATGGAAAATACTATGTGATACAAAAACCATGTTCCCAAAAACTATTTGCTATACCTCAACCACCTTTGACTCATTCCCAAGTCAAGGTTAACACTAACAGGTAGAGAGAGCTCATAGGATATTGATCGAAATTTTCTTAGGACCTGAAATGGTCCACAAAATTTGGTGGCCAACTTCTTGCATTTTCCCAACCATGATGAACTTTTTCTAACTCTAACATTTAGGAACATTGTGTCCCCAACTTGGAACTCTCTATGAATTATATTTTTATCTCCATAGCTCTTTTTTATGTCTTGAGCTACTTTCAAGTTTTGTTTGATCCCGGTTACCTATTGTTCCATGCCTTGAAACATTTCTAGTCCAATTATTAGGCTATCCACTGGTTTGACCCAATTTACTCAATCATTGCACTTATTTCCATATAATACTTCAAACTGACTCATTTTCAACGATGCTTGGTAACTGTTGTTCTAGGAAAATTCCACTAAGTACAGGTAATATTCCCATTTACTATGTGTATCCATTACATACATTTAAGAATGTCCTCAATGATTTGATTTACTTTCTCAATCTATCCATCTGTCTATGGATTATAATATGTACTGAGGTTTAGTTTGGTTACAAATTCTCTGAACAACCCTTTTGATGATGCCAAGTTCCTCTTTTTATAGTCTCTAGATCGAATCTATTTCAATTTAGTCGGTTCTATATTTAGTTGAACCTCTAAATTAACCAAACCATCCAAATCCTAGGTAAAATTCTATGTCCTGCCTCTACTGTTAAACACCCGGCTATTTCAATTGGTGAAATCATCCTCAGGTGTCATATCTCTATCCTCTTTGATCAACAGGGGAAAATGGAACAAAGTAGATAGCACTTTAAAATTTCGCAATCATCCTGAATGTTAACAGGCTTGATTTTTCACGCTGCAAAATGGGTTGTGGACCATCCGATCAGTGTCCCCACTAAATCGACGATGGACTCCAAATAAGATGAAGTGGATTTAATAATTATTTCATGCACATCGGGATTTTTATTTCCCGCGCTACTTCTCCCTGTGAAATAGATGTGCATTGTCAATCTCCTTCAACAATCGATCTCGTCCATCGATCTCCAATCACTTTACAATGATTGGTTTCTGATTTCACAACCCGGTTCCTTTTTATCCTCCACACTATCTCATTTGCGAAATCCAATCTTGTCTGTTGGTCTTCTCTTCCACTAGATCTCGACCACATGATCCTTCAAATGTATTATCGATTGGTTTCCAGGGCTATTGGTTATCTTGGTCACAAATTCATTTTTCGAAATTGATCTTCAATCATAGATCTGTTCAATCATGATCTTGACCATCCACACATGCACACTCTTATACCTTGGTTATCCATCGATCCTTACAGTGATTGATCTGCAGATCCAGAACCCTACAACAAGGTTACTTTGCACATATCTTTCATTCATGAAATTCCCAATTGGAATTGTTCATTTAACCCTCATTCGATTAATCATAGAATCGATCAATCGACCTCTCAGAATCCCTGAATTCGTACATGGACTTGTCAATCTTTCACAAAAATTAAATAAGCATTTAACTCACAATTTCACACATACAAACAGGAATGAATTTACACATGGATTACGCTGAAATAGGATTTTTCATACACACACTTGAAACTGTACATACAAAATTTGTATCAGAACCCGTGTTCTGATTTTCTAGGCATGATACATCTTTGTTTGGCCTTGTTGAGACAGATTTACTCTATTCTGGATACCCTTCCTACCTATATCTCTGTCTTCTATTCCTCTTTCTTTATATCTATTCTTCTATGCCTTATAGGCTTACATATTTATACACAACAGGATTCATGAACCATTCTGGTTCAGATCCTTAATACACTCAACAACATGATTTATTAACTCAACTATCAAACCTATCATATGACTCGCTACCACAAATTAGGTATTTGTTACATGATTCATCAATTGACCCAATGACTCACTCATCCTTTTAGTGACTCACCATCTAGATAGAATCAAATAAAACATAGGTTTATTTACAATATGATAGTTTGAGGACTATCAATTCATAAATGAAAGACCCCTTCTAGGCCTGATCAAACATTGAGCTTGAAATTCAAATGGAGGGAAAGATGCTCTTACATCAGACTCCCCGGGAAGAAATAAATATGTCCTCCTGGGCATGGTCTTCCATATTTTGTATACCTGGATCTCAAAATTTGTTTGTTAGCTGATCATCCATCTTATCATGTTGTTCTATCTTTGTCATCTTTATTTCTCTTGGTTTCAAAATTTTATGTTGCAATTATCCACTAGCCTTGCTTCTGCAATCTTTTTTTTGTCATATTCCTTATGTCATTGTTTTGTCTATTTGCTTTGTTGATGTAAATCTTCATTATTTCCTCATGCCTTCTCTGAGACATCTTCACCATCAACAACCTTAGTTCTTCAATCTCCATGTCTAGTCTATCTTTTGGCTGGTACACCTGCATCTTATTTTCCTGAAATTGTTGTTGCTCTCTTGACTCTTTGCTGCTATCCACTAAATTATAAAATAATTCAGTTTTTTTACCTGCTATCTGCTCTTTTCCAATTCTATCATCAAAAATTAAGCAGTCATCCTTATCAATCCTGGGATTGATCAACCAATCTTCTAACATTTCTAACTCTTCATTATATTTTCTAAGGTTGAAAAAATTTCTCTTTATCTTCATTAGTCAACTCTGTAACAACAAATTCTTCTAGGAATTAATCACCCTTTTGAGACAATATAGTCTCTTCCGGTGTCATGACATATTTATTTCCTTGTCTTTCAGCAATACCACTATCCAAATATGCAAGTGTTCTATTTTCTTTATCTCCAAAAGACCATGTCATCTCGTCCTTCAATCCCAGAACAAACTTTTGATTTTGGTCCATGTCAAGAATACATGGATATTCTCCTTCTTCATCATTTACCACTAGGATAACCTTACAAGGTTCATCATATGTTATTCCTATAGATATACACAATTCATTAATTTCATAAATATTGAAATTTTTATCTCTCGTTGACCTTCTTATCGGCATATTCTTTTGCTGGTCTAAACTCTCCCAAGAGTTCACAAGACTTTCAGTTAGTCCCTCTTCTGCATCATATTTTCCTAAGATGATTTTATGTTCTGCTTCACAACAGTGAACATATTCTTCTATCAATGGTCCAATTATGATCTTTCTTTTCTTCCTCAAAGCATCCATCCTATGCTTCAAAATCTGCATAGACACGTCATCTAAGTGTGCTTCAATACTTGCAAACATACACCAATAATCAGTTTCAAAAACATGAGACTCTAAAGTCCCTATTGATATTTCCTCTGGAATCCCTCTATTGTGTTGGTCTGAACACAACATCAATCTTTCACCATCACCCACTTCTTCAGACTTCATGACATTCCAAGGTGACTCTTAAACTCTCTCCTTCATTAGAATACAATCTTGATTCTACCTTGTATAAATGTCTTTGCACATTTCTTTTTCTTCCTTCATCTTCTGATCGTCTTCAATTGACTATGTCTCTCCATCAAGAAACTCATCAATGAGTTCCTTTTTCTGCAATACTTTAGACCTTTCTTCATTTGAGAGACTTTCTTCATCATATTTGACTTCATTAAATTCTAAGACATCTGAAACAAAACCTGCAATCACAAAAAAAACATTAGTCTAAAAAACATAAGACCTTTTGGTCTCATTCGGCCTCACAGTCATCTCTTCCATAAGTTGATCTATACTCCTTACAGAATTCATGAGACTCTCAATTAGTCTCTCTTTTTCTACTTCATCATCCTCTCCAAGTAAAGGACCCTATTCAGGTTCACAATATGAAACCCCCATCTCATATTCAGCTTCTTTGAGTTCTTTCTTCAATCCAACAAACATATTTTTTTGTAAATTCACCTGTAGTGATTGCCATTTTACCTCCCTTTTCATGACCCAACCATACCTTTGATTCTCTTCTTCAGCAACTGCTTTCGTATGCTTCTCAAAGCACAAAATGTCTCTTGCTAACTCCAACAATTCCCTGTTACATTCTTCTTGTCTTCCTTTCTTCTTTCTTCTGTTGTGGATTTTCTCTGAACCCTACAATGACCTTCAGTAGTCATTGTTTTTGTCTCCTTCTCCTCTTTTGTTAACTTCATCATGTTCACTTGTGGACTGTAACTAAGCCTTCACCTTCAACAAGTTTCCATACTATACCTCAACAAGTTATCTCTCCTTGAGCTTGTCCTTTTGGTATCTCTAGTCCTCTCACTAGAACATTTTGAGCATCTCATTTGCTCTCCTTGGCTTCTACAGGTCCACTCCTCTCTTGAGAACATGTACTAGTACTCTTTTGTTCAATACTCTGTTGGATTTCTCAGGTTCTGCACTGCTTCCTCTTTTTTTCTCTTCTTAATAAATTCTCTTTTCTTTGCTTCTGTCAAATATTTTCTAATAGATTCATATAAACAGATTCAAAATACAAACAACAATAAGTCCATACCTTCAAACTTTTCACTTGTACAGTTGGCTGAAAATATCTTCACTACTATCTTCAAAAGATCGTCTTCTTCAAGAACAAACTTTTTCTCTGATTTATAGCCAATGTCTACAATTTCTCCTACTGCAGAGTCTATATTCCTTCTCTCCAATATATTCTATGATTCCTTGCAAAAGACTAATCATAACACCCTCACAATTATCAGTCTTCAATTTCAATAACAATTTCTAGAAATTCTTTACCTTTTCTTTCTTCAATTGTTCAAGAGTATCTTGACAATACTCTTTTCATGCATCATGAATCCATGCTTGTACCTGTCAAATCCTTTCAAGTATTTCTTCTGCATTCTCCTATGGCTAACATCAAATTTAAACCACACACTCTCTGTCTACAATCAATTATGAATACCCTCTTTCCTGACTAACCCTTTCAACAATTTGTAAGTCTTCAATTTAAAATGAATTGAAAATCATAAATTGATTTACCTCTCACGCAGACTGCTTGTAATTATGCTCTGATACCAACAACATGAGTACTCATAGAAACATACCATATTTATGCTCTGATACCAAATGAAGATGCTAGGTTCCTCTTTTTACAGTCTCTAGATCGACTATATTTCAATTTAGTCGGTTCTATATTTAGCTGAACCTCTAAATTAACCAACCTGACCAAATCCCAGGTAAAATTTTGCATCCCTCCTCTGCTATTAAACACTCGACTATTTCAACCAGCGAAATCATCCGCATGCGTCGGATCTCTATCCTCTTTGATCAACGGTGGAAAATAGAACAAAGCAAATAGCACTTTAAAATTTTGCAACCATCCTGAATGTTAACAGGATTGCTTGTTCACACTGTGAAATGGATTGTGGACCATTTGACCAGTGTCCCCACTAAATCGATGATGGAATCCAAATAATATGAAGCATATTTCATAATTATTTTACGCACATCAAGATTTTGATTACCCGCGCTACTTCTCCCTGTGAAATAGTTGTGCAATATCGATCTCCTTCAACGATTGATCTCGTCCGTCAATCTCCAATCACTTTACAATGATTGGTTTTTGATTTCATAGCCCATATCCCTTTTTATCCTCCACGCTATTTCATTTGTGAAATCCAATCTTGTCCATTGATCTTCTCTTCCACTATATCTTGACCACGTGATCCTTCAAGTGTATGATCGATTGGTTTCCAAGGACATTGGTTGTGTTGGTCACAACTTTAGTTTGTGAAAATGATCTTTAGTCATAGATCTGTTTAGTCACGATCTTGATGATCCGCACCTACACACTCTTATACCTTGGTTATCCATCGATCCTTGCAGTGGTCGATTTGCATATCTAGAACCCTACAACAAGGTTACTCTACACACATATTTCATTCATTAAATTCCCAATTGGAAATTTTCATTTAACCCTCATTCGATTGATCATAGAATCAATCAATCGACCTCTCAGAATCCCTAAATTCGCACATGGACTTGTCAATCTTTCACAAAAATTAAACAATCATTTAACTCACAATTTCACCCATACAAACAAGAATGAATTTGCACAGGGATTAAGCCGAAATAGGGTTTTTCATACACACACTTGCAATTGTACATACATAATTTATATCAAAACCTCTTTTATAATTTTCTAGGCCTGATACATCTTTGTTTGGCCTTGCTGAGCCATATTTACTTTGTTCTGGCTACCTTTCCTACCTCTATCTCTGTCTTTTATTCCTCTATCTTTCTATCTATACCTCTATGCCTTGTAGTCTTACATATTTATACACAACGGGATTCATGAACCATTCTGGTTTAGATCCTTAATACACTCAACAACATGCTTAATTAACTCAACTATCAAACCTATCCTATGACTTTTTGCCACTAATTAGGCATTTGTTACATGATTCATCAATTGACCCAATGGCTCACTCATCCTCTTAGTAACTCACCTAATTGACTCACCATCTATCTAGAATCAAATAAAACATAGGTTTGTTTACAATGTGATAGTTTGAGGACTATCAATTCAGAAATGAAACACCCCTTCTAGACCTGAGCAGACATTGATCTTGAAATTTGAATGGAGAGCAGGATGCTCCTGCATCACCTTTCCAAAAGTTCGAAGTGAACTTTGGATCTCGATCTGAAATAATTTTTTTGGGAATACCATGCAACCTGGAAATTTCCTTCATATATATTTCTGCAATCTTGGCTACCTTAAATGTTGAATGAACAAGTATAAATTATTTGACTTTGTCAATTTTTCAACCACCACCATAATAGAGTCATGTTTCTTTAGTGTTCTTCGTAACTTTTGCAATGAAATGAATGGTTACCACATCCCACTTAATCCATTCCGGTATTGAAAATGGATGGAGTAGACCACTAGGATTCCTATGTTTTCCTTTTACTCTTTGACATTCTAAGGATTGAGCAATCAACTTGGCCACTTCTTTCTTTGATTCCTGGCCAAGAATTCTCTTCTTAATTGTTGTCTAATTATTTTGATAACCAGGGTGACCTACATAAGGTACATTATGCATTTCCTTTAATATGATTTTATTTAGTTCACTTTCAACTGGTATATAAATTATGTTATTAAATTAAAGAGTTATGTCTTTATCCAATGCATATTTGGAAAAATTTAATGGCTTGTTGCTTGGTTGAAACGCTGTCACAATTTGTAAATAATGATAATTTTCTTTTAATGTCTCTTGTAACCTAATTTTTAAATCAGATTTCCAATTGCTAAAAGTTGATTTTTTTATTATATAACATCTTCTACTAAGTGCATCTATCACTTAGTTATATTTTCCTTTTATGTACTTGATTTCAAAATTTAATTCACTCAAGAATTCAATCCACCTGGATTGTATGGAATTTAGATGAGGTTTCTCAAAAAATGTTTTGAGATATGATGATATGTCTTTAACTCAAACCTAATTCCCATGAGATAATGAATCCACATTAAGAGGGCCTGAACTATAGCAACTAAATCCAGACCATGAGTAGCGTAGTTATTTTCATGATCCTTCAGATTTCGTGATTCATAACAAATTGCATGCCCATCTTGCATCAAAACTACACCGAGTCCTTCTAGAAATTAATTTGTACATGCCACATATTATTCGTACATAACTCTTTTAAGAGTTTGAAGTTGTCTTCACACTTCTAGTTCCAGATGAATTTCACACCCTTCTTTTCTAATTATGTTCGGTAATAACCTGGCATCCCCATAAATTATCTTACTTATGTGGCATTCCTTGAAGTAGGACATTCTTGTATGGATTGTATCTGTGTTAGGTCCAATGTTACTCCCTCTTTAGAGATAATATGACCCAAATACAATAGCTACTTTTGATAGAATGAGCATTTGCTAATATTGGCATAAATTTGATTTTCTCTTAGGATATACAAAGTAATCCATATATTTTCTCCATACTCTCCTTTAGATTTGGAATATACCAAAATATCATCTAAGAACACTACAATGAAATTTTCTAGGAATTATTTAAACACACCATTCATTAGGCACATGAATGTGGCTAGGGAATTTGTCAGTACATAACAAAGGACTATATATTCATAATGCCCATACCTAGTTCTAAAATTTGTTTTGTTTATGTCCTCATATTTTATGTGCGCCTGGTGATACCCAGAACTCAAATCAGTCTTGGAAAATACTTTTTCCCCTCTCAACTACTCAAAGAGGTCATCAATCCTCGATAGCAGATACTTATTATTGATTGTAGATTTACTTAGTTACATGTAATCCACACACAATCTTAGTGTGTCATCTTTATTTCTTACAAACATATTTGGTGCTCCCCATGGTGACACACAGTGGGTCATATATAACCCATCTTTAACAACTCTTCCAGTTGCATTTGCAATTCTCTCAGTCACAGGGTTCTCATTCGGTAAGGATCCTTTGATGCTGGCATAGCTCCAATCACCAAGTAAATTGTAAAGTAAATGTCCCACTTTGTGGTAACTTGGGTACATCTTGGAACACATCCTCAAATTCTTTCAACACTAGATGTTCACTTAGCCCTAGTTATTTTCCAGTTATCATTTCATCTGCATGTATAAAATACGACTAGCACCCATTCCTGAAACATTTCTTCATCTACATGGCTGAAATTTTTCTTATGCAAATTGGTCTTGGAATGTCGTTTATATGAACTATATTATTGTCCTCATCTAGGCAAGTAATCATTTTATTACAGTCCAAAACCGCAAAATGATTATCCACCCAATCTATTCTAATCAACACTTCATAAGAACTAAGAGGAATGGTATCTAAATTAGCTTTGGTATGAAACCCATTCATTTCCAAACAACCATTTTAACCATGGAATTAATTTCCCTTTTCATCATGATAGCCAATTGTAACATTCTATCAGTAGGTACTATATTTCTCACAAAATTGCATCTTTCAACCATATTAATATTTACATAACTATAAGAAGCTCGGGAATCAATCAAAATTGAAATTGGCAAATCATTTATTTTACCTTCAATTTCAATCATTATATACGGTTGGTATGTCTAATGCTTATCCAAAGTTGCGTAAATACAAGGGATGCTTCTAGCAACATCTCCCACTATATAATATTCATGCACATTAAATATACTAGTGTCTTTATTTCTCCTTTCAAGAAATTTATTGAGGTAGTGTTCACCTCCACATTTCTAGCATTTAACTTGGAATGATTTCGTTTTTCCTGCAAACTCATTCACCCTTGATTCACCTTTTAGAGTTGGTTGTTTGAAAGAGCTATATAGGTCATGCTCAACATGAATAGGCTTAAACTCCTTTTTTCTCTGGTCTTGATTTCCCTTTAGTATACCATTCCAAACCTTACACACATCGTGTCTATTTTTACCTTACTCATACAAACATTTATATTTCCTACCACATTATGTCAAAGTGTGAGGCTCATCTTAAGCTATTCAATCCTTGTAGAACGTTGGTAAACCACTGAGAAATTGTTGAATCCTAACCTTTTCATCCTGGATGAGATCAACCTAACTTAGTAACTCCAAAAATATTTTCTCATATTCTTCCATAGTCATATTTTCCAGTCTAAGTTTGAATAATTCTTGCTTTTTCTTATCATAGTATTGTTGGGATAGGTATTCATGCTTGAAATACCTTTTAAAATCTTCCATGAAATTTTCCTTTCATCCATATTTTCTACCTATTTCAAATGCTTCCACCATCTGTAATTTTTTCCCTAAATATTATATATAGTAATGTGAGCTTCTTGATTATTAGAATAGTCATGTAATTGCAAATATTTATTCATTTCTAGAAGCCAAATATCTTCAATTTATCCATATTTTTCCCCATCAAAAGTGGGAGGTTTAATTTTACTGAGTTCACCCTATAATGTATTCCCATCGTGCTTTCTCTTTTGATGCCTTCTAGGATCAGTATCATGCCGTATTTCAAGTACCTTGTTCCCATGTTAACTTTAAAATGTTTGATATCAAGAATGCAACCCCTTTTTTCTTACATCCTTACCTTTAGAATGTTAATATCTATCAGGAAATATTCTATTCACCGATTCTTCTTCTTCCCTTCTTATGATGGATTATACTTGTTGAATCTAACTACGGTAACTATAGCATATTCTACATCACTTGGTAATTTATCTAGTTTTGTTGTTTCATACTCTGTAGAATCTTTCCATTCCCAATTTGTATGTCCTTCCAAGTTTGAAACACTTCCACTATTCACATCTCAGTATGATGACCATTATATTTCATTATTTTAACACCCATACGAACTTCCTCAGAAAAGTTGGATACTGTAGGATATCCTGCCATCTTTTTAGTAATGCTTGCCTACTACACTGGTAAACTGCAAGTACAATGGCCTGAATAAATTGTGTTGTCACTAGGAATTTGAAATTCATCCATGATTGTTAGTTCGCATCATTTTTCATATGCATATATATTTTATCTTTCAAACATTAAATATTCAATTAAAAGGGATAATATGAGACCCTAAAGGATTGATATTTGTTTCCTCAACTCTGATACCAATTTGTAATGCACCCTATGTTACACTAACTTAACACACAATATTTTTTCTAAAATGTTACATGCATAATGGTTATATAAATTCTTATGACAAATGCATAACAAATATAAGCATTTTAGCGAGAGCAAAAAGTATTCCCTAAGACACATATTCAAAAACATATATACATAATAATTTTATGCACTCTTGAGGAAGCATAAGTATTTCAATGTGTCACGTCTTTAGCACAAATGAATTTGCACCATTTATTTATACGCATAATATTTTTTATCAACACACATTATACCATACCAAACCATCACTCCTATGATATTACATTAAATAACCTATCATAATGAAAATTACAATTCCAGTCACAGTAATTTTCACCATTAGTAATATAAATTTGTAGTTACTTGATAGGAATATTCAATCAAATTTACATAACCAAATTTTAACAAGGGGACAACTTAATTTTAAATAATATTTAAATTTCCAACAGAATTATTATCTGAAAATTTACTTGAAATGAGTAGTTGATTGTGTGTGAGGCATGCTCCACCAAACCATAGGAAAATTTTCTCATGTATCTCTCAGCAAAATGCCACCCCCAAGATGAGACTCATGCATTCACCAAACAGACATCTCACTAGTCCCATAATTTATGAAATTTAAACTTTGGCAGACAAGAGGTTTCCTTAACTCCAAATTCATGCCAAACATTGCATTTCACCTCCTTGATTTCATTATGATAGCACAACAATGAGATGCATTACTGTTATCAATTCTCAAAACTCCACCAGTTAGTTGCCTAGACCATTTTTCATAATTATAGGGATGACTAGAGGCAAAAATGGACACAGTTTCTGCATTACCGGTCTCAGAAATGGGTTCTTCATCTCATAATTAAAAATCAGGTTTTTTCTCTCTACAAGCAAAGTCACACCCCTGTTTTTCCTCACCATACCATTTCACATTGAGAAATTTGAATTTTGGTTAGCATGATAACTCTCTTCCCCACGTGGTCTCTCCCATGAGCCATGTTTCTCTTTTTTACTAATAAAACTAAAACATTTCCTTAATCACACTTAATCCTCCTTATGCCCTAAGCCATTTTATCTTAATTAAAAGGGAATTATGGATCAATTAAAGACATGAGATACTTTTAGGTACTTAAAGTTTTAATAGGGTCATAGCATGGTGTCCCTCCTAATACATTTTAACCCCCTTACTGTATATAGTGAATACATGAGTCCCCGATATCTTGAGTGTACCACATCGGCACAACCAGTTGTGGATTTTAATATTAATAATTGCAAAAATATAATAGGTTTAGCCTTGCAAAAATTCATAGACAATAATTACATATTGGCATCATCAGGCTAGGAGTTTCAAACCAGGGGTGTTACATAGGAGCCAAAGAAAGAGGATTGCCTCTTCCATTCACAATTGTGGGTGAAGAGGAATCTGCTACATTTGATTATTGATAGTGGTATCTAGAAGAACCTGATACCTATCAAGGTCATCAAAAGATTGAAGTTTTCAACAATGCCACAGCCCCAATTATACACCATCTATTTGTTGGGATTATTATTAATCCTCCCTTTGAACACATAGTCTAATTGTCTATTTTCCTAGATTAGGACGTCTGCAACACTCCACTAGTGCATGGGGGACACACCTAGGGGACATGCGCCACTTACTGCACCTGATTGCATGATTTTAGGAGCCCTGAGGACCAATCCCTATAATTTAGCAACCCACTCTAAGTGCCACCATCAGTCTCCCTCAGTGGACCTTGGTAGGTAAGCACTTATGTTCAGTTATGCCCCAGTTACTATCAGTTATATCACAATCAGTTATCCTAGCACCAGTTTGCATGATTGAAGGGATTGTGGGTGCCTTTTATCACCTACCCTCATCAATTAATTGATTGTAGACTAAGTTAGTTATCCAAAGTTTCATTAGTGTGCTCCAGTGGTGATTTTTTCCACATTGAGGTAGCTCTAGAATCAGTCTAAGTTGGTAGATTCGAATCCTATCTTAGTAATTCAAGTTATCCCATATGTACAACTAGTGTATTCCATATTAATTATTGATCCATGAATATAATCATATTATTCCAAGTTTGTCTCCATGTGTGTGCAATTTTGTCTAATTAATTGAATAGTCTATTGTAAAATTCCTCTCTCTCTTCTGCAGACTCCTCTTCTCATTTGAATTCATGCAGGCTGTTGATCCTATGCTTCACATAATTTAACACTATTGGTTGAGCTAGGGATGAGACATTTATGTGAGTCATCTGTGTTTCCTAGCTTACATCATCAAGCCCTTCAAAGATGAGGTACTAGGTGATATTTCCCTACTTGAAGTTTGAGAAGTTCTTTTAAAAAAAACTATACATGGAAATGTCGTGTTATTTATGAATCCATGCCCCGTAGTGTCATATTTAATTTGGAGGGCCAATTCTACAGGATACTTGAGGTAGTCCTCACTACTGTAGTTTCCTTAATCTCCATGAAACAATGTCAGAATTTCATCTCTTCATTTAGGAAATTTTCCTTCTTCATGGTTCATTTAGAACGTAGATGGAAGTTCGATACAACCACCACAGCCTCAACACAACGTCTCTCTAAATAGAAAAAGCAGGTGGGAAAGATTGTAGAGAAATATAGAGATATTGTTGCCTCAACAAAAGGGGTGAATCTACACTACCAAGCTAAACATTCAATTGATTTGATACATGGTTATCACCAAATTGCCCAGTATATAGTGCTCTCTTTTGTAGAATGAGGAAATAAAATCTCCATATTCAATATCTCATCCAAAACGGCCACATTTGACCAAGCTCCTCACCTTGTGGGATCCTAATTGTGTTGGTGCATAAGATGGATGGGACATGGAGACTCTGTATTGATTACAAATCCATGAAAAATCAACATCAATAATCGATACCCAATCCCCTGGATTGGTGATCTTCTTGATAAGCTTAAGAATTCCACATCTGTTAGTATTAATGATTTGAAGTCAGGTTTCCACCAGGTCCCAATTGAGTAGGTTGATGTATGGAAGATAACCTCCAAGTCTAAAGAAGGCCTTTTTGAGTGGTTGGTCATGCCATTCGGCTTGACTAATTCTCCAGCAACATTTATGAGGATGATGGATGATATTGTGAACCCATTCACAATATCTTTAGAGGTCATATATCTGGACAACATTCTCATCTTCATTAGAACTTCGATGGAACATTTGCAGCACATCCAACATGCCCTTTTTACATTGCGCCAACACAAATTATATGCCAATTTGGAAAAATGATCATTCGACATGGATATAATTTAGGACATGGGATACATCATGGATGAACATGGGGTACATGTTGACCTAGACAAGATACAATTCATTCAGGATTGGCTAGACCTAACAACTCTAGCAGATATTCATAGATTCTTGGGCCTTGCCAACTTTTATCCTAGGTTTGTATTGGTGTTCTCTCATATCGCTTTGCACTTAAGAAAAGTGGTCAATCCTTGGAGCCAATGATGATTTTTCTTGGGGTGCATCACAACATAAATCCTTTTATTTTATGAAGTGATGACTCTAATTGATGCTAGTCCTTTGTCTACCAGACCTACAACAACCTTCCAGATTGAGACATATGGCTCTAACTATGATATCGGTGTAGTCCTCACTCAACATGGACATTCGTTGGCATATCATAGTGAGACACTCTTTGATTTTGTTTGTAGGTATCCCACCTATGACAGGGAGATGTTCTCCATTATGTAGGATTATTGTCAATGGAACCCTTAAATCCTAGGGAAGGAGACCATAATCCACATTGGTCACAAGATTATGAATTTCATGTAGATACAAGGGAAGTTACAAAAGAACTACCACCAAAAGTGGTCCACATAACTACAAAAATTCCACCTAATCATCAAGTATAAGAAGGGAAACAACAATCATTATATGGACATCCTCAGACAACCTCCAATTGTTGTAATGACCACTATGCTCAACTCTTGTGTACATGAGACATCTAGGATACCCAGAATGTATGATAGTGACACTGAATTTACTATTTCCTATCAGACATTATAAGTAGAAGATTGGTATCAAACTTTGATCTCCAATATGAACTCTTATGCCATCTTAGCCACCTATTTGTTCCTTAAAGTGAGCATGAGAATCTAATTTTGGGGGCAGATTAAAATCAAGTGGTAGGGAACTTTGGTGTAGGAGAAGACAACCGCTATTTTGCAAAAGTACTTATATTGGTCAAAGATCCAATAAGGAAATGGTAGGTACATTTGATTTTGCACCGACTACACCATTTCCAAACCTTCCATCAAGAAGCAAGGATTGTACACACCATTGCATACTCTACGTAGGCCCTGGGAGACTCTTTCGATCGACTAAATGTCTAGAATTCCTTATACCAAGCATGGAAATGATAGTGTATTTGTCTTTGTTGATCGGCTCTCTAAAATGGAAATTTTAACTCCTTGTAAGAAGAGCATAAATGTAGAGGCTACTATGAAGCTCTTATTTGAGCATGTTGGGGCTCATTTTTCCTTCCCATAGACCATTATTTCAAATTGAGGAAACAAGATCTTAAGTACCTTCTGGTCCAACCTATGATCGATGATGGAAACCAAAATAACTAAATCAAATACCTTCCACCACCAAACCTATGGGTAGACAAAGTGATCAATAGGATGATTGTGCATATCCTGAGAATATGCAACTCCAAACATCTCCAGACTTAGGATGAGATCCTTCCTTCTATTAAATGTAGCTACAATATTAGAACCCTTCACAGGTATATTATCCATGTCCCTTTCCAGGTATGCCTACGGTTCCATCCATTATCCCCAATTGATGTAACACTTCCCATTACATATACACAAGAGTATTCCTCCCATGATCAAACCAATTCTAATAAAATATTGAAATTTGTTGACCGAATCCACCACATCCAACAACAAGTTCATAATATCTTACAAAAATCCAATTCCAACTATAAGCAACGACATTAGTAGCATCGAGTTCCACATAATTTTCATGTCGGTGATAAGTTCTAGTTACATTTACATAAAGAGAGCATCATAGCACCCCATCAAAATATCTACCCACTTTGATATGGGGTTTAGACTATCACCAAGGTTGTGGGTGATAATTACTTTGAGTTAATCTTTCTCCCTTTTCTCGACTTGCACCATGTCTTTAATGTGGAGCTACTTCGACCATATTTTCCACCTCTCTTGGACACCAAAGAGGTATTCAAGCCCTTGGACCCTATAGAAATCAATCTTGACTGCATTGAGACACCTATAGTTGACTAGATCATGGACACTGAGATGAAGGGCACTTTCCAACAAAAAAACCAATTGTATAGAGTTGTCAAAGCAAGGCAACATCTTCACCAGGAGTCATATTTAGCAACAAAATCCTCATATGATGGAGGAAATTGATATAATGGGGACATTTGATTCCTAAGGGAAGAGGAATGATCTATATGGACGTCGGTGGCCACCCAATTATTCCACTAGCTCAAAAATAAATTTTCCATCTTGGTAGTTTTTTTACGATTTTTTTGAGTCCTGAACATTCGGTGTTATTTTGAGGCCCTAAATGACATTTTCTTGCCATGACATCCCCCAGCAATTGTCATTGACTATGTACCGGGTTGATTGGAATGTGTACTTCCATAAATCCATTTTTAACAGGATAACAAGAACCCCAAATCGATATCGTATGCAAAAGTTATGCCCCAATGAAGTCGACATATCAACTAAGCACAATGTGACCCACAAACCTTTTGGTGTTTCATATTTAGGGTTAGGGATTTGGATGTTTAGGGTTTTCTCATTGATGCTTTATGTTAAAAGGCCATTTTGGCCTCATTTTAAATCATCTCTTGTGAATGAATGAGTGTAGTTGACACTTCTCTTTTCAGAGATAGACTACCACCATCTACAGTTAGTTTGTATTTCTTTGTAGTTTACAATGTTTTCCCATTCCATTCATTAAAAGAATTTGGGTTTTACTATAATACTATTTTTTCTTTAAAATATTCATGTGTGTAGTTCCATTTTATATTGCTACCTTAATGTGTTCAACAAAGAATCCATATGAATAGTATTAGAGAAATATGTTATTGTTGTTTTGCAGTGCATATCCCCAATGAGATCTGGATATCAGGAGTTAGGTATCAAACTAATTCAAATTAGGGAAAACCATTGTCATCGATCAAAGCAGCCTTACATTGCTAGAGATGAAAAGAATATGATGGAGTAGAATGTCCTAATAAATTTTTGCTCGAGAAATCCCTTGTGTGACAGAGAAACAAGATGATGGATAATTTCTTCTAGATCCTTCAACAAACACCAACAATGGCAGATGCACCTTCAATGAGAATTCATTTCAGATGTGTGAATCCCTTCAAGGTACAAGTTAGGCTTAACATTCCCTTATTTGAAGTCCAAATAGATGTAGATCCTTTGAATAAATGGTTAAATCTATTAGAGGGTTACTTATTTGTTAAAAAATTTTCCAACAATGAATATATCACCTTTGCACTCCTTAAGTCCCTCCCCCGTGTAAAAGTTTTTTAGGATGGTTATTGTGAGAGGCATGCTAAAGATGAGTCTGAAATATAAAGGATAGAACCCAATTGGGAGTCTTTTTTTTATGTCATTAAGAAAGAATTCTACCATGTCGGAAACTATGATCATGACTAATGCATGAGATGGACAACTTCGCACCAGGAGAGAGACCAAACAGTTCCAAAGTTCACCAATATATTCCATACCTTGTGCTCAAATATGGGTATTAGAGACTCTAAAAAACACTTGGTCCTAAGGTACCACAATGACCTACATAGGCACATTTAGACAGAGATGGATTTCCTAAACATCTCCTTGTTGGGAGCTCCTTCTCGATATGCTTTCAAGATTGACCAAAATTTTAAGAAAATGAATAAGAAGTAGTTTGGATTTTCAAATCAACTATAGTAAAATCCTAAAAAATGTGGCCCTAACTCATAGAATAGAGGACAGAGAAAGGATGGAAAAAATCATGAAAACTAGTCCAAGATGCAGGAAATGAAGGGTAACAAGAAATAAAAGAAGGACAATAGCAAGTGGTGTGAGTTCCACAAAATCCCCTAGCACAACACTAATTATTGTTTCTCAAAACAATCATTGTTGGTTGAGACAAAATCCCCAAATCTAGACTCTCGATCAAACTCTGATTCAAAGGAATAAAAGGGAAATCAAGTCATTAATGTGGAACCTGGTGCCACCAATGCAACTGCAAAGATTCAATGATAAGATTTTGATGAGACAAGCGATGGGGAGTGCCTCTTCCATTCAAAACTATGGGTGAAGGGAAATCTGCTACATTTCATTGTTGATATTTTAATCCAAAATAACTTTTTCTCTATCAAGGTCATCAAAATATTGAATTTTTTAATGACACCACACCCCAACCATACACCATCAATTGGTTGATCCGGGGATGAGATATCCACATCAGTCAATAATGACACCTATCCTACGTCATCAAGACCTTCAAAGATGAGGTACTATGTGATGTTCCCCCACTTGAATTTTTTGATATTCTTATAAGAAAACCCTATATTTCAAAACACCATGTCATTTATGAGTCCAAGACCTGGAGTGGCATTGTTAATTTGGAGGGACAACTCTATAGGATACTTGAGGTAGTCTATACTACTGCAATTTCCTTGATCTCCGTGAAACAATGTCAAAAGGTCATCTCTCAAACTAGGAAATTTTTCCTCTTCATGGTTTGCTGAGAAGGTGGATGGAAGGTCATTGCAGCCACCATAACATCAACATAAGGTCTCTCTAAACATCAGAAGCAAGTGGAAAATATTGTACAAGAATATAGAGATATATTTTCCTCACCTAATGGGTTCCTCTACACTACCAAGTTAAACATTACATTGATTTGATACCTAGTTCCCCTTTACTTAATATCCTAGTATATAGTTGCTCCATTTTGGATAATGAGGAAATAAAGCATCAGATTCAATAGCTCATCCAAAAAGTCCACACTCGGTCGAACTCCTCACCTTGTGGGAGCCTAATTGTGTTGGTGTAGAAGAAGGATGGTACATGGTGCCTCTGTATTTATTACAGAGCCCTGAACAAAATCAATATCAAGAACCACTACCCAATCCCCCAGATTGATGTTCTTCTTGATCACCTTTAGGTTTCCAAGTTCTTTAGTAAGATTGACTTGAATTCAAGTTACCACCAGGTCCCAATTGAGTAGGTTAGCGTATGGAAGACAACCTTCAAGCATAAATAATGCCTTTTTGGGTGGTTAATCATGACTCTTAGCTTTCCTAATGCCCCATCAACTTTTATGACAATGATGGATGATATGCTTTTCTTATTCACAAGTTATTTTGTGGTCCTATATCTAGAAAACATTCTCATCTTCAGCAAAACTCAGGTGGAACACTTGCATCACATCCAACAAATCCTTTGTACCTTGTGCAAACATATATTATATGCCAATTTGGAGAAATGCTCATTTTACATTGAGAGAATTAGGTACCTAAGATACATCTTGGATGAATATGGGGTGCATGTGGACCCGCCCAAGATCCAATTCATTCAATATTAACCATATCTGATAACTCTAATAGGGCTGTAAGGATTCTTAGTCCTTACCAACTTTTATCACAAGTTTGTGTTGGGGTTCTCTCATATCACTTGGACTACCTCATTTGACCTCCAGTTGTTGTTTTGATCACCATACTCAACTCTTATGGACATAAGACATCTGGGTGGCCTAGATTATATGATAGTGACCTTGAATTTGCTATTTCCTATCAAACATTACAAGCAAGAAGATTGGTCTCAAACTTTCATCTCTAAGATGAACTCTTTTCCATCTTGGTCGCCTCTATGTTCCTTCAACTGAGCATGAGAAGATTATTTGGGAGGCACATTACTATTGAGTGGGATCACAATTCGGTATAGAGAAGATAGATGAAACTTTGAAAATTTACTTCTTCTACTTGAATATATGACAAGAAATTGGTAGGTACATTTGATCGTGCACCACCTGTTCTATCGCCAAATTTTCCATCAACAAGAAAGGATTTTATAGTTCATTTCCTACTCTAGATAGGACCTAGGAGTTTATTTCGATGGACTACATGTCTGGATTGCCTTCAACCAAGCATGGAAATGATTGTATATTTGTGGTTGTTGATCAGTCCTTTAAGATGGAAATTTTAACTCCTTGTAAGAAGAGAAACACAACATAGTCCACTTCTATGCTCTTCTTCAAGTGTGTTTGGGTTCATTTTGGCCGCCCACAGACCATTACTTCATATTGAGACAACAGGTTCTTGAGTACCATTTAGTCCAACCTATGGTCGATGATGGACACCAAACTAACCAAATCAACTTTATTCCACCCCCAAAACGATGGGAAGACAAAGGTGGGTAATAGGATGATTGTGCATATATAGATAATGTAAAACTCCAAGTATTCCCCCACTTGGGATGAGAACCCTCCTTATGTTCAATGTAGCTATAATAGAGTCATTCATAGCTTTATTAGCCACATCTCTTTTGAGGCATTATTGGGGATCCATCCATTAGTCTTGATTTGTGTAGCATGGGTCGACCCTATTAGGATTATTAATCCTCCCTTGTCCAAATTTGGTCATATGTATAAATCGGGAGTCATGTCTAAATCGGGAGTCCATCTAGTCTATTTATATTCATTAGCACCATTGGGTAAACTTGACCTAATTGGGGCACATGTTTCAGTTACCAAAGTGTGGGGAACACTAATTGAGGCTCACTTCCACTTATTGCACTTGATTGCATAATTTTAGGAGTCTCCTAGATCAATCCCTACAATTTAGGAAGCAACTGGGAGTGCCGAAACCAACCAAGGTCAGTTCACTTCAATTGATGACTAGTCAAGCCAAGTTAGGAGTCAGTTAAATTCAGTTCTATCCCTCTACATTTAGTTAGCACTGGGTTTAATTGATTGCACACATGTGGGGCGCTTTTCTCACCTACCACAGTCAGTTAACCATTAGTCAACACTAAATGTAACACTTGGTTGTGTTTTAAAGCTCCTATGAACTCCGTTTATGATTTAGACAAGGACAGTTAACTACTGGGTCCTCCGATAGTGATTTAGACAAGTCTTGGTTACCTACAGTCAAGTAGAGTCTAATCAATTTGAACTTCCTCATATGGATTCAAATTGCTTGTGGCTATTAAAGCCTTTTACTTCATTGTAATTACCATTCAGATTACTTTTTTTATTAATGAAAGCATTCACAGCTGCAAGCCTTTTGCACTGTTTCATTCTTCAATTGCTGAGTAAATTGTTAGATCTTCTTTGTGAGTTGTGTGTTTGTCTACAGATATATATGCTCAAATTAATATGGTATCAGAGCCTCAACGGACAAGGCACTTCTCCTCCTCAGATCTCCTACTGGATCATTTTTTTGTTTTGCAGGTACAACTTCGAAATGATTTCATCTCTGATGAGACAAGGTCTAAAGGAACTCTGGACAAGATTGGACATAACCTTTGGAATTGATAGCAGATGGAGCACATCCAGCACCATAAGCATCCTTGATCCAAAAATCTCATCCTCCACTCTCTCTGATGAAGTTGTTCAAGATAAAGAAGAAGCAGCAGCTTCTACACAATCAATTCGAATTGAAGACAGTCTCCATGCAGTGACTCCTTCTCCTGATGCTCCGAAAGTTCATGAGATATCTGATATCTCATATTCTCATATTGCTGAAACAGAAGAAGACATTCGAATCTCTGATATTGAATAAAAATTCTGCTGCACTTCCATGCAAACATTCACCGGTGATTTTCCTTTAAATTCTGTGCAAAATTTACCAATAATTGCTTCCGAAAGTGAAGAGAAATTTGATTTTTCTTCCTCTAATGTTGCTGCTGGTGTGAAAATATGTGATACCTTGGATATTTTGGAAGAAATATCAGATTACCAGAGTGATCCATTCACTCCCCATGATCTAGTTTTTCCAACAAATTCCTGCAGGATTGCATGCACCAAAATTCAGAATTTTGAAGAAGAAGAAAACCGTGCATCCACTGTCTCGGTTAACCATTTATTTGAATCTGATATTAAAATTATTGGATCTGATATGATCTTATTTAGATATGATCTGATATTTCTTGGTTTAATATATCAAATTCATAATCTTTCAGTACCGCTTGTAGCTGTTCTCATCAATGGTGTGAAGAAACAAGTACCGCAAGTCTCCTACAAAACTATTGTTGGGGATTTGATTCCATTTCACAGTTTTGGATATGTTTTGAACCTGTTTATATCTGATTTACTTTCTGATCTGATATTATTTGGTTCATATTTTAAAATTCAAAAGCATTCAGTCATGCTTGTAGCTGCTCTCACCAATTCCGGTGTGAAAAATCAAGTACCGCACTTTCTCTTCAAAACTGTTGATGGGGATTTGGTGTTAGTTTCCTCATATGAGGTTGCTGATATTTTATTATGTGATTCATTATATATTTCAGAAGCTATATCAGACTATGGAGCTCAAGCATTTTCTCTCAACAGTCCCAGTGCTTCTCTACCATTGATCACATGCTTATCTTCTCACAGAACTAGTAAAGAGGAAGATTGTCTGAATCCACCTGGACACCTGCTCCTAACACTTGGGGTTGTTCTTACCACTCATGGTTTTCTGTTCATGGATGCAACATATCAGTTTCTTGAGTTTTCTTCACATTCTCTGAATTCTCAAGAACCTTTTCTCACTTTTCAATTGACTTCAGTTGCTCTACATGGGTCCATTCTTCATCCGACAGCTGTCTATATTTCTGATTTAGTTGAGCATATCATTCTTCTTCCAAAGAGGAAGATTCCTCAAGACATAATTATGGAGAGGTTCACATGCCAGGTCCCAGGATACCTGTGCACAGAAGAACCAGATTGATCCTGATTCTACCTGCTTAATTAGAAGGGGGGGGGTTTTCCCATGTGGTTTTTCCCCAACACCTTGTTTTTGAGCAGTTACCTTACTTTACTTGATGTAATGGGTGACCTATGGTCTTAGTTACTAGGGCCCATAGTTTGTCCAAGTTAGAATTTAGGGGGGGTGTTAGGATTATTAATCCTCCCTTGTCCAAATTTGGTCATATGTCTAAATCGGGAGTCATGTCTAAATCGGGAGTCCATCCAGTCTATTTATAGTCATTAGCACCATTGGGTAAAATTGACCTAATTGGGGCACATGTTTCAGTTACCAAAGTGTGGGGAACACTAATTGAGGCTCACGGGCACTTATTGCACTTGATTGGATAAGTTTAGGAGTCTCCTAGATCAATCCCTACAATTTAGGAAGCAACTGGGAATGACGAAACCAACCAAGGTCAGTTCACTTCAATTGATGACTAGTCAAGCCAAGTTAGGAGTTAGTTACATTCAGTTCTAGCCCTCTACATTCAGTTAGCACTAGGTTTAATTTATTGCACACATGTGGGGCGCTTTTCTCACCTACCACAGTCAGTTAACCATTAGTCAACACTAAATGTAACACTTGGTTGTGTTTTAAAGCTCCTATGAACTCCGGTTATGATTTAGACAAGGACAGTTAACTACTGGGTCCTCCGATAGTGATTTAGACAAGTCTTGGTTACCTACAGTCAAGTAGAGTCTAATCAATTCGAACTTCCTCATGTGGATTCGAATTGCTTGTGGCTATTAAATCCTTTTACTTCATTGTAATTATCATTCAGATTACTTTTTTTATTAATGAAAGCATTCACAGCTGCAAGCCTTTTGCACTGTTTCATTCTTCAATTGTTGAGTAACTTGTGAGATATTCTTTGTGAGTTGTGTGTTTGTCTACAAATCTATATGCTCAAATTAATAGACCCTCAAGCTAAACAAATCTCCTCTTCTCTTCTCTACCTACACAGATACTTAACCAGCTAACATCGATGGCATCAAACTAACATCGACCGACATCCAACTAACATCGACTGCCTCAAACTAACATCGACTGACATCCAAACCTACACACATCTTGTGTTTTCCCTTTTATAAGCTTATACTAGTCTTAATCAACCTACTCTTTTTTGTTAGCCAACAAGTTGACATTTATATTCTCGTACATTCAGTTACAACTGACAATAGGCACTATCATACAAAAAATACAATTATTCTTCATTACCAAAAGCATGCTTTATTCTAACTGACTCCTTACCCACGATCAGTCGAAATTCCATTTTTAGTTGTTCTACTCTTCTTCTATCATGGTTTCTTTCATAGTGGTTTCTCTCATTACCAGTCTTTCCATTGCATATGCTTCTATCGCAATTTCTCTTTCGTCATAGACTCTTCTTGCGACCAAAATATTTATCTTTCCAAACATAATTATGCCTAAATTCTCCTTAACTTTTCCTAGGGACAACAGGCCCCCAACACTCACCTCTGGCTCATCCCGAACCACATTAGTTTGAAACCTTCATTATTACAACCTTACCCTAAAAATCCTGAAATATTTTCATTATCTGCCCAGTCTCCTCCTGTACTTCTGCTCCCGTCTTCTTCAAAATTTCCACAAGTTCAAAAATAATGTGTTCTAAAGTTGTAAGTCATGTTGACTGTACTTCTTGTCGCACTTTTTCATGTACAGGTTGAATAATCCCTGTAACTTTTTCTTCCTCTGCTTGTAATTCGGCGACCCTATCAGTCTGCTTGTTTTGTTGCGCTCGCATTGTTGCAACCTGTTGTTGCAGGTTTTTCATGTCATCAGCCTTGGCCATTTTCTCTACTAATGGAAGCTTCTTCATTTCAATCTTCAGCTGGTTCACCTCTATCTCAGCAGTGTGAAATTGTTCTATGATTTTCTCCAACTCGTCATCGTTGATCAAAGTTTCCCATGTCTGAGAAACTTGGTTGATCGCCTTAGCATAAAGTGCCTCTTCCTCCTATATTGTCTTCGCAGCTTTTGTTGTCTCTTTTCTTCTCTCTTCAAGTACCCTTGGAGGTGTAGTGGTTGTCACTTGTACTTCCAACTCCGTGACCTTCTTGTGGAGGTTCTCTGTAATCTTTCCAATTCAAAACCCTTGGCTTCTGCAACCATCTCATACATGATTCCTTCATTACTGAAACTGTTGTAGGAAATTGTTATGACTGCGTCGAGCCAATTCCTGTTCTCCTTCCGAGTCTTATCTTTCTGCTATGTTTCTTTGATTGTTTTCTTCATTTTATGAACAGTATTATTTGATTCTCTACCTTGGTTGACCAATGCACCTTCTCGGTTCTTAATTTCTGCTACTATAGTTCTTCATTAGTGGAACAATCTTTCCAATGCCCATGTGATAGATTCGGTTAGAGGGGTGTAAAATGTAACTGCCTCAGGCTTATAAGATTGCTTTTAGAGGACCTCAGAACTAGATATATATATATATATATATATATATATATATNTCTACCACAACACTTAGCTTGAACGTATCTTTTGCTCTTTTGAATCCTTCGTAATGTATCCCATTGACATCATCCAAGCCCTTTGTTGTCCAATTTTTCTTTCGATGAAAAAAAAATTTCATCGACATCACCAAATACATCCTAAGCTTCTTGTAATATTGAGGATGAAATTGTAGCCTCTTACCATTACTCGTTGATATTAGAACTCATGTTGGAACAGTCGGTTTTAACAATGGATACTTTGAATTTTTTCAATTCTGATCTTAGGCACATCAGCTGGTTTGGGTGGGACATAGTATGGAAGCATGCTCATATATCATGGTTATTCAACTTCTTGTGGTGGTGTTGTTGCTTTCATGTGGTTAGAAATCGTTTCCTCTTCGATGTGTCAGGCGGTTCTAGTCTTAACATCACTTCAGGGATGAATGGTATCCATTTATCTTCCTCTACAACCATGGACGTTAGTGGAACAAATGTGGAAGTATCTTCCATGATGGGCGTAGGTGAAGGTGTCTTGACACCTGATTCTTCAACGGTGCTTGTACTGGAGATAGAGATGACCATAATTTATGAAAAAACGCCTTGTCTCTTATAGTTTCAAACACACTAGCTCATCTTACTCAATCGAATGCAAATAGAATGAATAAAACTTTGACGTGAAGATGATATGCATTCATTCATTCAATCAATCTTTCCTTCACATGAGCAGGAAATAAATTGGAAAGGTTGGAGCAATTTCTGTCACATGGAGCAATTGTTTGAATCATTACAAGGAAAACTCCACTCAATTGTCACTCTGCATGTCACTTCAGTGGTAGTTATTATGCAATAATGACTGAAAGGACCAAAAAGTATGTCGCTGAAATCTCCACATTCTTAATTTAACTACGGTTAGATGTCTCTTTTATGAACAAATTCCATCATACGACAACATTTTACTTCCTGCGACCGAGATTCAATCATCAACACCTTTCTATCCTTTACGATAGATGGAGATTATTTGCGACTATTTTTTTGTCTTTGACAGGTGGAGAGTCGGTAGACACTTTTTATTTTCCTGCAACTCATAGGAATTCTACAACCAAACAACCATATTTGTTACAGAATTAACATGTCTTTTCTTTTTCTCCAGTCGACCAAGTTGCGGCTATCCTGGTAAGGCTTTAGCCGACTTCCATTCACCAATCCTTTGAAAGGTCTTCCATCCAATTTCTGCAGTTGCACTGTTCCTCTTTCAATGATTTGAATGACAACATACGTCCCCAACCAATTTGTTTTCATCTTTCTAAGGTGCTTAAAAACTTACTTTCATATAGGAGGACAAGTCCTCTAACCTGAAAATGCTTATTCTTGATGTTTTGGTCATGCCATACTTTCTGTCATTCCTTCTCAACATTTTGTTGATAACCTTCGGCAAAACATTCTTCCTCCAACTGCACAAGTTGTGGTAATATTTCTTCTACAACACCAACATCGGTCATTTCAGTAATTGCAGCAATCCTTAGGCTAGGTACAATGTATTACATCAGCATAACAACTTCTTGTCCATATACTAGTCAGAATGGAGTCCATCCTATCAACTTATTACAAGTCGTGTGATAGGCCCATAGTGTCAGAGAAATTTGTTGGTCCCAATCATCTCTTTGAACGTTGAAAATATTTGTTAATGCATTCTCGAGGATCTTGTTGAATTCCTTGACAACACCATTCGCTTGTGGGTGGTATGGTGTTGTCTTTCTGTGTTGGATCTCAAATTCTTTAGTCAATTCTTTGATCAACTAATTGACAAAGTGTTTTCCATGATCACTTATCAAAATATTTGGGCATATTAATCTAATCACAACATTTTTGAACAAAAATTTGGCAGAAGTCGCGATAGTACAATCCTTTACTAGCACTGCTTTAACCCATGTAGTCAGGTAATTCATTGCAGTAATAATGTATCTTTCACCTTTTCGCTTCACTAGTGGATTAATAGGTCCGAAAAAACCAACCACCCATTTTTCAAATGCCTACAAAGTTATTTAAGGTACTAGTGGAATTTCATCTCGTCGCGGCAACTTTATGGTTCTTTGACAGATATCGCAGTTACGACAATATTCTCTTGCATCCGCATGCAAAGTGGGCCACCACAATCCTTCTTGCAATATCTTGTGCACCATATTTTTTCTAGCATAATGGCCTCCTGTGACACCAGCATGCGCTTCATTCAATATCATTGGTCGCTTGTGTTCCAATACACAGCGATGAAGAATTTTATTCGGTCCCATTTTATATAGTTGTCCAACTATCAAATGGAACTTTGTAGCTTGCACCACTAATTTTTTTTTGTGCAGTACTAAATCATTTGGGTGCATATACCATATTCAATAAATGTATGATATTTTTTTAATGATCATCAAACATCGTGATCATAAATAATTTTGCATTAGGAATACTATCGTCAATATTCACAGGTTCTTCTCCACTTTCAAGCCTCGACAGGTGGTCTGGTCCTAAGTTCATTCGACCTGACTTAAAAATAACTTCAAAGTCAAATTCCTAGAAAAGGAGAATCCACCAACAAATATTCCCCCAAAACCCTAGCTTTTTCACCCTATATTTCAACATTGAATGGTCTGTGAACATATTGAAATGTCCACCTAACAAATAGTGTCGAATTTTCTGAGTGCATACACCATGGCTAAGGGTTCTCTTTCAGTTGTAGTGTAATTATTCTATGGTGTTGATAATTTCCTTCTAGTGAATCCAATAGGATGATCAATCGACCCTTTACCAAGATGCACAAGTACAATGCCAAGTGTGACCAACAATGCATCGACATGTACATGAAATTCATTTTTCCAGTCTAGAAAAATGAGTATGGGCACTATGAATATCTTGTTCTTTAGAGTGTCTAGACTCTTGGAAGTGCTTGCTCCATTGAAACTTAATATGTTTCTTCAACAAATTCTCCATCGAAGCAGTCACCTCTGCATATCCTTTTATAAAATTTTGATAGTATCATGTATGTCCTAATGTCATCCTTAGTTGTTTTACTATCACAAGAGGTGGTAGGTCGATGATGATCGCAATTTTAGTAGTTTCAACCAAGATTCCATCGCAACAAACTACATTTCCCAATAGAATTCCAAACGGGGCACAAAAGATACATTTCTTTAGATTCATTGAAATATAATAATTTCGACACTGTTCCAGCATCATTGTGAGGCTCCCAATATGACCTTTTATGAGCGCAAACACCATCCAATCATCAAAGTAGACCTCAATAAATTTATGAATAAAGTATTTGAAACCAGCCACTACTATCCTAGAGAAGATAGCAAGAGCATTCTTGAGTCCAAATGGCATTACTTTGTATTGAAACACCCCCACTCTATCGCAAAGGTTGTCTTGTGTCGATCTTCCTTTGTGATTCTGACCTGATGGTAGCCAGAGAACCCATCAGTTAAAGAATAAACTTCTTGACCCCCAACACTTTCTAATACCTCATCTATAAGCAGATTCAAAAATGGATCATGTAAGAAAGTGTCATTCAACTTCCTTAGGTCGACGCAAATATGTACTTCATCGGTAGTATTCTTATCTTGCACTACTATCATACTTATCCACTATGATTCTTCAATCGGTTCTATGATACCCACATCCAGCAACCGATCTAACTCCATATTAAATTTTTCTTTATACCATGGATTTAGCTGGTATGGTCAATGCTTCACAGCATTTTCCTAAGGTTTTAATGGTATTTCATCTCTCTAAGGTTTTCGACAATCCCCTTCATCTCTGAATATTTTGTAGGAAACAAATCCTAAAACTCATGCAGTAGGTCTGTGATCTTCCCGACAGTTTCATCGTCCCAATAATCTCTGATATTTGTGAACTTTGGATTCTCTGGAGGTCTAATATTTACTTTCTTGAATTTCAATGGGTTCAAAAACTTGTCACTATAAATTCCAAATCCTTCCACCGTGCAAGTACCTTTAGAATCTAGGATGTTTATGTCGAGCGGGTCATCATCATCAAGTAAACCCGTCACATTATAACACTCCATCTAGTGTTGGATTGTCCCACTACTTTGATTAAATATTGTCATTGACACATGGATATCTTCAAATATATTCGTCTTAATCACTTGCAAAGCAGCATCAATCTAAGGGTGATTGTCAACAAACTTAAATTTGTGTGTGTGAAACAAGCATCCAGTTCATCCCATTCAACTATTTCATGTCGCAGCTCAACTGACGTGTACCAGTTCCTTGGTATCATGTCTAGAGAATGTATAAATTGATAGGCTCATTCATGTCATGGACATGCTTCCTATGTCACACGACAACATTCAATGTGCTTGAAAGGATTAGTCAATCATGTGTTCGGAATGGAGTTTGGCATGTTAACTTCTTAGAGGTCGTGCGATATGCCCACAGTACTGCAGAAATTTTTGGTCCTAGACATATCTTTGAACATTGAAAATCTTTGTTAAAGTGTTCTCTAGGATCTTGTTGAATTCCTTGACATCACCATTCGCTTGTGGGTGATATGGTGTTGTCTTTATGTGTTGGATCTGGAATTATTTAGTCAATTCTTCAATCAAATGATTGACAAAGTGTGTTCCATTATCACTTATCAAAATCTTCGGGCATCCCATTCTAGTCACAACATTGTTGAACAAAAATTTGGCAGCAATCACAGCAGTACAATCCTTTATTGGCTCTGCTTTAGCCCATCTATTTAGGTAATTCATCACAGTAATAATGTATCTTTCACCTGTTCACTTCATTGGTGGATTAATAGGTCTGAAAAAACCAACTTCCCATTTTTCAAATGCCTGCAAATTTATATAAGGTACTAGTGGAATTTCATATCTTCATGACGGCTTTCCAATTCTTTGTCAGATATCGCTTTTGCGACAATATTCTCTAGCATTTGCATGCAAAGTGGGACACCACAATCCTACTTGCAATATCTTGTGCATTGTATTGTTTCTAGCATAATGGCCTCCTGCGAAACCGGCATGTGCTTCATTCAATATCATTGGTCGCTTTTGTTCAAATACACAGCAATGAAGCATTTTATTTAGTCCCATTTTATATAGTTATCCATCTATCAATTGGAACTCTGCAGCTCACACCACTATTTTTTTGTGCAGTACTAAATCCTTCTAGTGCATATCTTATACTCAATAAATGTATGACATCTTTGTAATGATCACAAATAATTGTGCATCAGGAAGACTATCATCGAGATTCACTGCTTCTTCTCCACTTTCAATCCTCGACAGGTGGTCTGGTCCTGATTTCATTCGATCCGATTTAACAATAACTTCAAAGTCAAATTCCTAGAAAAGCAGAAGCCAACGATAAATATTCCCCCCAAACACTAGCTTGTTCACCAAGTATTTCAACGTTGAATGGTCTGTGAACATATCGAAATGTCCACCTAAAAAATAATGTCGAAATTTCTAAAGCTCATACACCATGGATAAGCGTTCTATTTTAGTTGTAGTGTAATTATTCTCTGTTGTTTATAAATTCCTACTAGCGAAGCCAATAGGATGATCAATCAACCCTTCGTCAGGCTACAAAAGTACAAGGTTGAGTGCGACAGACAATGCATCAACATGTACATGAAATTCCTTTTCCACTTTGGAAAGACTAGTATGGGCTCTCTAACCATCTTGTTCTTTACAGTTTCAAGACTCTCTTGGCAGTGCTCACTCCATTGAAACTTAACGTATTTCTTCAACAACTTCTCCATTGGAGTAGTCACCTCTGCATATCCTTTTATAAATTTTTAGTATCTTGTATGTCCCAATGATGTTCTCATTTGTTTTATTATCGTAGGGGGTGGTAGGTTGATGATGATCGCAATTTTAGTAGGTTCAACAAGGATTTCATTGCAACAAACTACATGGCCCAATAGACTTCCAAACAGGGCACAAAAGATACATTTCGTTAGATTCAACGAAATCTGATACTGTCGACATCATTTCAGCATCATTCTAAGGATCCCAATATGATATTTTATGACCCCAAAAACCATCCAATCATTGAAGTAGACCTCAAGAAATTTATGAATAAATTATTTAAAAGTAGCCACTACTATCCTGGAGAAGATAGCAGGAGCATTCTTGAGTCCAAATGGCATTACTTTGTATTGGAAACACCCTCACTATGTCGCAAAGGTTTTCTTGTGTCGATATTCCTTTGTGATTCTCACTTAATGGTAACGAGAGAACCCATCAGTGAAAGAATAAACTTCTTGACCCCCAACACTTTCTAATATCTCATCTCTAAACTGAATTGGGAATGGATCATGTAAGCAAGTGTCATTCATCTTCCTTAGGTCAATACAAATATGCACTTCATCGGTAGTCTTCTTTCTTGCACTACTTTTGGACTGATCCAATATTATTCTTCAGTTGGTTCTACGATACCCACATCCAGCATTTGATCTAACTCCATTTTAACTTTTTCTTTATGCTATGGATTCAACCGGTATGGTCATTGCTTCACATTATTTGCGTCGTTTTTTAATGGTATCTTCATCTCTCTAAGGTCTCCAACAATCGCCTTCATCTCTGAAAATTTTGTAGGAAACAAATCCTGAAACTCATGCAATAAGTCCATGATCTTCCCGACAATTTCATCGTCCCAATAATCTTTGATATTAGTGAACTTTGGATTCTCTTGAGATCTAATATTTACTTTCTTAACTTTTAATGGGTTTAAAATCTAGTCACTAGAAATGCCAAATCCTTCTACCATGCAAGTACCTTCAGACTCTGGGATGTTTATGTTGAGTGGGTCATCATCATCAGGTTTTTCGATCACATTATAGCACTCCATCTAGTGTTGGACTATCACATTGCTTTGATTAAAGATTGTTATTGACACAGGGATATCTTCAAATATATTCATCTTGATCACTTGGAAAGTAGCATCAATCGAAGGGTGATTGTCAGCAAACTCAAATGTGTGTGTGTGAAATGAGTAGCCGGTTTGTCCCATTCAACCATTCCATGTTGCATCTCAACCGACGTGTACTAGTTCCTTGGTATAATGTCTAGATTATGTATAAATTGATGCACCCATTCCTGTCGTAGACATGCTTCCCATGTTGCACAACAATATTCAATGTGCTTGATAGGATCAGTCAATCATGTGTACTACTGATCAGTATAGTTGATCCCCTCTCCAAATCATATCTCCATCAACCTCCACCATTGAGGCCATTCTGAAATATATTGTTTATGTGCAGCCCACCATCTAGTAGACGTAGCTTTTAGTACAAATTCTAGGGCGAACAAGTGCTAAGGTTTTATGACATTTTTTTCAAATTCTGTTAGAAAAGATGCCAGGTTAGGTAAACCTTCATATGTGGGTATATCACTTACCTCACTACCTACTCATCACACAAATTGTGTAATTAATATGCATTTTCTCATCGACACTTCATGCAATCGGTTCTTCCAATTTTCTAAAGCTTCTCCACAATCTGATGTATAGGAACTAATGTTGTGCAAACTGATTTTTTCGTCATCTATTGGATTCACATATTCACCCCTTATAGAAGTAATGTTATAAATATAGTCCATATAATGTCCTTTTCTTTCATTATTCACTGGCTCGATGTATCTTTGTCCTTCCAATGGATTAACTAGTGCGACCACTCATAGCTATGAATCTTCAAATGTTAAGATTATTTTCTTGAAATTGATAATATTATGATTATCAATCACCTATTCAATCCCATGAAGTGTGGGATATGGATTTTTTTCATCCACAATATCGGTTACTTTGAATTCGGCATAAGTTTTAAGAGCTTCTATCGCAACAGGAACCTGAGTCAGCCGGTCGACAGGTAGAACTTTCAACTGATTCGTTAATTGGACCTATACATGAGACCATACGAGTCTCAGTTTCCCCATACTCTCCCATGTTTGTCTAGTCAGAATATTGACATCAGATCCCAAGTCCAGAATAATATAGTCCATATCATAATCTCCTATTTATGTAATAATCCTTAGTTCACAACCAGTCTTCAATCTTTTTCCACGTGATTAACCCTTATGTCTGGTCACACCTCTTCTTGAGGTTCTTCTATTAGAGTTTTCAATTCTTCAACAACATCTTTATCTTGTATTAGTGATAAGAAAATTTTAAACAATACTTTTAATTTAGTAAACTTTCCCTTTTGTTACATTTGGAACATCTAGTCGAATCATTCAGGTGTCTCCAATATTGGCCTTCCAAAATTCGGCGCTTGATTTATGTCGACAAATTCTTGTTGTGTTTCCAATAATACTTCATTTTCTTTTTGGACGTCGAATGGTGCTTTATTTTGTGCTATTGGTCACACCTACAGTTTCCCATACGATGCTTCTTGATATGCCCCAGTCGTAGCACCTCCTCTTGTCACAACAACAATATGTGGTTCCCTTGGTTTCGCAAAGATCTTATGGATATTCTGATTGGGGTTTAGATTGGGATTCTGCATTGGATTTTGGTTTCCTACAATCTTGGTCTGCCATCTCGCAATCAACTGAGGACATTCCTCGATAGTGTGATCAAAATAGTTGTCGTATGAACATGGCATACTAGGACTCGTGCAGTCCCTGGAAAAGTGTCTAGGTTTCCCACAATTATAACATATAATTTGTCATCTTGTGTGACCAAATCCTCCTCCTTTCCCTTGGACTCATATTTTGGATTTCTGAAATCATCTATTAGCCCTGCTCGGATTTTATCTAATGTTCTATGTGGGATTCTTATCATAACCATAGATAATTTCACATACCAATCCAATGCACATCCCCTAAGGGCTGTGATCATATGAGCCTTCTTGATGGCCTCATCTTGGACCTACTGCACAGTCCACATGGCTTCACATAGAAACCAATGTTGCCCAGGGTATTCTACCCTGTTTCCATTAAATATTGGAAACTTTATATCATTCTCGACCATTATATTTTCTCTCGGTATTGTTGTATTAAAGTTTTGTCTAGTTGGTGATGATTTTCTAGATCTTACATTCGGATATGTACACAGGGTCATGGGCATGTAGTATCCGTACTCTGGATCTAGAGCTTCTTCTTCTTCTTTCTTAGATATAGGATGGTAGTCCTCTTCCTCATCACAATAACCTTCATCAAAGTGTGGCACCACTAATTAGTCTTCCCCTTCGGTTGTACTGCAACTTCCTCTTTTCATCACATTCCTTCTTTTCTTTCTCGACTGAAATATTCTTCTACTCCTTAGCTACCCACTTTCTAGCTTAGCCTTGCCATCAACAAGAAACATCTCAACTTACTTTGCTCCATTTTCTTCACACATTTCTTGTGACATATCCTAGTTATTTATGCTCAAACCTTTATTCCCCAGATTCTATTCTCAAGATCCCTTTCTCATATACAATTAGTATCTTGATCCAAATCTTTAAAGATGTCAAGTACCATCCTCTAGGTCCTTGGGAAAAATCTCTTTCCATCTCATTGTACAATTTTATGGTGTTGACTACAATTTTTGTGATGTACCCTTCCAAAATAATATTAACCTATAAATCAACAACTCTAGATTTAGGGTTGTTAACACTTTTCAGTCATTGAATCAACTGAGGGATCCACTCTATCAGTTCTTCCTCTTGAAAGTTCCTTCGCTGGGTTGCTAGCCTTAACAACCACTCATGTAACAAAATAGGAAATTCACAAAATAAAATATCATGAATATCTGTATAGAGATATCACTCCAACTACTCCATTGGGCTCATCCAATATCCTTCACTTTCTTCCCGTGCAAACTCTAGAACCTTAAAATCCACCCAATCCTGAATTTTTGACTAAGTCGGGTGCCACAAAATATCCCCACCAAAATGATTCATGGTCTCGGCAACAGAACCATTTGTTGGCCTTCTCTCTCATCGATCCAGGTTCAGATCCTTAGTTGACAACAAAATCCCAAGATATTGGCCCGACAGAGGAGGACCCCATTGGTAGAACCTGTGACACAGATGCAGTATCACCCGAGATATATTATTGGGAACTTCCACAACCCAGTTTCTGCAGTTATGTGGGGATCTCTACTTGTGCAGTACTTTATCAGATTACTCGACATAAGATGGGGATTGTACTTGGTATTCCTTGGCTATTCATTTAAGATAACATTCTATTTACCAATCGACACAGATTGCAGTATTCCACATAAAAACCTTATTACAGATTCATTTAATAAGCAGCATGACACATACATCTATGAGTTTATTCATAAACATATACACTATGACATATTCAGGTCTAATTATTCACAAAATGCATGCATTCAACATAAACACATTAACCAATGATACACAGACACAACAATTAACGTGGAAACCCATCCAAGAAAAACCACAAAGACCCTCTTAATATGGAATGAGAAATATGTTAGCACATTTTGTCTGTGCACTCAACTTGTAGAATCTTCTCTAGGTATTCTTTACAACCCATACACACTTCTATCCTCTCATGCTCTCAGGTTTTTGGACTATGTATTTCTTCTCTCCTTCACTCCTCTATCGATCTGCACGTAGCCTGTATCGATCCTCTAGAAAAACATACATCTTCTTCTCTTCTCTACCTACACAAAGACTTAACCAAATAACATCGACCAACATCTAACTAACATCGACCAACCTTCAATTAACATCGACTGACATCCAACCCCTCACACAGCTTGGGTTTTCCATTTTATAAGCTTCTACCCGTCTTAATCAACCAATTCTTTTTTATTAACTAAAAGGTTGTCATTTATATTCTCGTGCATTCAATTACAACTGACAATAGGCACTATCAGCCCAAAAATACAATTATGTTGTATTTCCAAAAGCATGCTTTATTCTAATTAACTCCTTACCCAAGATCAATCAAACTTTCCTTTTCAGCTATTCTACTCTTCTTTTGTCATGTTTCCTTTCATTGTGGATTCTCTCGTCACCGGTCTTTCCATTGCAATTGCTTCTATTGCAACTTCTATTCCATCGCAAACTCTTCTTGCGACCAGAATCTTTATCTTTCCAAACATAATTCTAGTTGAATTCTTCTTAAATTTGTTGGAAAATCAAGTAATACTAAGATGGGGAGTGAATCAATATTTAGCTATCCTTAATTTTTATCACCTTATTTAAAAAAAAACATAAAATTTTATCGTGGAAACCCAACTGGGAAAACCACAAATACTTTCTATTATTGCAAAATTTTATTTACAAGTATTTTGCAAGCACTAAATTCCTGGATGCTACAACACCTAAGATTCCAAGCTACAACTGAAGGATGCACCAACACCATTTTTACCAGCAACAATTGGAAGGAAGCTACGACTTCCTATAGGATTATGATTCCTTCCCTTGCGCCTCCCAGCCACCCTTAGACGATTATACATTCTCTGTTTTTTGTACACTTTATGATTTTCAATTTGTGTGTACAAATACACTTTATTTGAATGACTTGAGCTTTGTTTATATACCCTCAATCACGCCTCTTTACCTAATAGTCACAACTCTTCATCGTGACCCTTAACAAATTAAACTAATTTATAATTACCTTTTCTATTAACCCTGGGAATTTAACCATATGATAATTATGAAATATTCAACTTCATAATCGTGACTAAGACATGTTGCCTTCCGACTTATTTTATTCTTTGATTTACAATATGTCAATATTTTCAATTATGAGTCCGACTACTTATTGATTCTGATGTCGAGAATCAACCTCATGAATACATTGTGTATTCCAACATTTCTGATTCCATCGTTTCCACTTGATGATTATGATGTCAAACTATAATTCTTACTTTTTGATTCGATGCCGTACTAGACTCTATCGACTCCGACTCTGAATTTTCTATGACTTTGACTCGTGACTTTGGTTCTGACTGATAATTCAAATTCTGACTCTAATTGTGACACAACTGACAATGGTCAATAAGAGGTCGACTTCAACTGATAATGGTCGAATTTGAATGGTAATGGTCGACTGATAATGGTCAACTCCGACTGATAATGGTTGACTTCGACTGATAATGGTCGAATTTGACTGATAATGGTCGACAGCAACCTTCAACACTTTCGACTAAATATGGTGACAACTGACTTTCTATCATTTTCCTCTGTTATTAATGAACTTCTTTGACATCAATGACAATCATACCCAACATTCTTCCCCTTTGTCATTGATTACAACCACTCTCCAATTTTCTCCCCCTTTGTCATTGATTACAACCACTCTCCAATTTTATCCCCCTTTGACATTAATGACAAAGGATCTCAAAACTCCCCTTGTCATCATTTCTCCCCCTGTCAACTATATCCACCTTTTTTGATAGGGTATAGTTTATAGTTTTATCCTAAGCAAGAGGGATAACCCCCAGCTTCTGTCTAAGATAGGAAAAGGGCCCTTGAGTCAGTAGTTTAGTAAAGATGTCTATAATTTGTTACTTTGTATCAACATACTCCAATTTGACAACATTTTGTGACACTTATTCTCTTAGGAAACAATATTTTATTGGAACGTGCTTGGTCTTGGAGTGCACAACTAGATTTTTGGATATTTTTATGGCACTCATGTTGTCACAGTGTATCACAATTGGGTCCTCCTACTTCACAAGTATATATTCTAATGTTTGTTTCATCCAGATGACTTGATTAGAACATGATGCAACAACAATGTACTCAGCTTCTACTGTCGAAAGTGAAATGGAGGAATGATTTTTTCTTGGCCATGATACCAAGCAATTTCCTAAGTAAAATGGTGTTCCACTAGTGATATTTCTATCATGAATACTTCATTCCCAATATGAATCAGTAAATTCCTTCAATGAGAAGTCATTTCTTTTTGGATACCATAAACCATACTCCATAGTTCCTTTCAGATATCTAAAGATAATGTTTATTGCTGCCACATATGTTTCTTTGGGTGTTGATTGGAATATGGTGACCAAGCCTACAGACTGCATCACATAGGGTCTTGTAGTTGTTAAATATAACAAACTATCAATCATTGACCTATACATTGTCTGATCTACTTCCAAAGACTCATCATTCTTTCTTAATTTACAGTTCGTGACCATAGGACTACTAACTAGTTTTGAGTCTTTCATTTTAAACTTTTTCAACATATCTTTGATATATTTGGTTTGAGAGATGAATATCTCTTTTTTCTATTTGAGAGAATTGTAAGCCAAGGAATACTTCCATTTCACCCATCATTGACATTTCAAACTCCTTCTTCATTTTTGAAGCAAAATTTACACTAAGAACTTGTAAATCGCTTCCAAATATGATATCATCTACGTAAACAACAACAATGATCATGTTTTTGTTTTTAACCTTTATGTATAGATTACTGTTAGTGGCCCCTCTTTTATAACCTTGCTACTTCAAGTACTTGTCCTGTCTTGAGAACCATGCTCTTAGAGCTTGTTTGAGGCCATAGAGTGCCTTTTTTAGTTTGCAAACATAATATATGTTTCATGTTAATAGAAATCCTTCAGGTTGTTCAACATAGAATTCTTCTTCAAGTTCTCCATTAAGGAACCTATATTTTACATCCATTTGGTATACTTTGAAGTTTTATAGCATGCAAATGCAAAAAAAATCCTAATGGCTTCAAGTCTTGCCATGGGTGCAAATGTTTCTTCAAATTCAATACCTTATATTTGAGCATATCCCTTACATACTAGTATGTCTTTGTTTCTTGTGAATTGACCATCCTGATTAAACGTATTTTTGGAAATCCATTTGGTCCCAATAACGTTCATGTCTTCTAGTCTTGGGACAAGTTCCCAAGTTTGGTTTTCCTCTATTTGGTCCAACTCATCATTCATGGCGCTGATCTAATCATTATTTTTGCTAGCCACTACAAAACAATTTTGATCAACCAACGAGATTAATTCTTTTTCTTGGAACATTAGTCTTCTTCTTGTACTAACTCCTGCATCTTTGTCACCTATGATTAGATTTTCAGGATGATTCTTTTGAATTCTTCTAGATGGATTTTTTGTATCAGATCTAGGAGATTCTTCATCTTCACTTTCTTCCTTTTGTTTTAAATCCTCCTTCTTTTGAGAATCTTCATCTTCCTATTCTTATTTTGTAGACTCCTTCTTTTGAGAATATTTATCTTTATCTTTGTTTAACAACTCCTTTTGAGAATCTTCATATTTCTCTTCATCGCCAGTTTCTTCATCATCCTCATTTTCTTGAACTTTAATTTTTCTTGGTTTAGTGTTATCAACAATTACACTTGTGCTTTCTATGATCTTGTGTGATCTTAGATTGTAACATATGTATGCCTTTTTGGTGGATGAATATCCAATAAATATGCCTTCATCTATCCTGGAGTCAAATTTCCCAATATTATCATCGTCTCTCTTTAATTAGCACTTACTTCCAAAGACTCTAAATTACTTTACTGATGTTGGTCTACCAAACCATAGCTCATAAGGTGTTTTGTTGTTGTTTACTTTGAGTTGTCCTATGTTCTATATATGAACAGATGTGTATATTGCTTCTCTCCAATAGCTATCTGGGAGTTTAGCTTCATTAAGCATGGCTCTTGTTGCTTCTTGAGTTGTCTTGCTCTTTCTCTCTACTACTTAATTTTTCTACGGAGTTTTTGGGGCTGAAAACTTCCTTTTGATTCCATGAGTTTCACAAAACTCAATGAATTCATTTGTGGTAAACTCTCCACCATTGTCTAATCTTAGACATTTAATTTTGAGATTTGTTTCATTCTCAACTAGTTTTTTATAGGCTTTAAACTTCTTAGGGGATTTTGATTTTTCTTTGAGAAATGCCACCCAAGTCATCCTTGTATGATCATCAATGAATAACATAAATTAATTCTCACCTTGCATGCTTTTAGTCCTTGTAGGACCACATAGGTCCAGTGTGAATTATTTCCAATGGTTGTGATGTTTTATGCTCTTTGATCTTGAAACTTTTTTTGTTTGTTTCCCATGAAGACAATGTCTACAAACATTGTTATGAAGTTTTATGATCTTTGTTAAATTTCTTACGGATCCCTTCTTACTTATTTTTACAAGATTGTCAAAGTGTAAGTGCCACTACCTTCTATGCCACAACATACTTTCATTAATTTGACTCATGTAACATTGTTCTTCATTTTATAGGATGTATACATTGCTTGGAGTTCTCACAGCAGTCCTAATAAGTTTTCCTAAATTTTTCTTTCTAATTTCACACTTCTTGGAGTCAAATATGCAAATATTCCCTTGATCAAAAGTTTGACTCACACTTAGGAGATTAGTTTTTAAGTTTTATACTAACAAAACATTTTTTTACTTTAAGCTTATTTCTAAGTGCCATTGTACCTTTTCCAATTATTTTAGATCATATATTATCTCCAAAAGTAACTTTTCCCTTTTTATCTCATTTTAGGTTGATGAACTTGCTTGGGTCTCTTGTCATGGGCTTTGAAAATCCGTTGTCCACATGCCATAGATTTTGTTTTTCTGTGGCACATAGAGCTATTGAACATTTTTATTTTATGTCTTATGTTCTTTTCCAAGCCTTTCTTTGCTCCTTGTCTGTAGTTGTATCTCATTTTTCAATAGGAGTCAATGGTTTACAATTTCTAGTTGTATGCCCTAAGTTACCACTTTTGGAACATTCTTTTTCATACCTCTGTAAAAGTGCAAAGGAATTATGATTACTTCCTTTTGCAGGATCACTAGAATTGTCTTCCTTCTAGGGAGATTTCTGATTATGTTTTTGGGTAATTGTTACAAACGTAGCAATTACCCAAAAAGAGTTGCATATTTTTGTTTGTCACTGGTCTTCTTGGTATTTTATTTCTCCTCCTTTCATTTTGTAAAGAATCATATTTTTTACTATCTCCCTTTTCAACTAGGTCTTTGAGTACATCATCATAACTCTTTTGTTTCCGTCTTGTATTGTAGGAGAGTATTATTCTGACTTCATTCCTTTGTCATAACCCAATCCAATTTTATTACTAGATGATCTTTGGAAACTTAGGATGTCATCTAGAGTTTTTGAGTTTCTCACAAATTTTGATTGAAAGGATTCTTCATCAATATATTTTATAAGACTATTCATACTCATATTTCTCTAATTCTTGCTCTCTTTTATTGAGCTACTGTTCTAGACTGTTTTCAACCTTTTTAGCTTCTTGAAGCTGCTTTTTTAAGTCAGCAATCATTGTATCATTGTTTTTCTTTTCTACCTCTGTCACTTTGGTTTTTAATTGTTTGTACATCCTTTTATACTTCCTTAATTATTCAAGACCACTTATGAATTCTGCTTCAAGGTATACCCCTCCTTCTGATTCTTTTTTCATAGTTTTCTCTCTCTATTCCTGTGAATATAACTTATGCTTCTTCATCTTCACTAGACACATCTAAGATAATCAATGGAGTAAAAGGTCTTATTTTTCTTTTTCTTCCTATATTCCCATTTGTTCTTCTTGAAGTCTTCAAGGCACTCATAATTGTCTTCATGTTTGGGATAAGGGAATTTGGAAGCAAAGTGACTAATCCCCCCATAGTTGAAGCATTTTAAGGATAATTTCCCTTTGTACTTACCTATACCTTTCTTAATATTTTTAACAAGAAGTGCATCTTCATCATCAGAGTCTGTTGATTGAATATTTTTTTTGGATTTATTGGCTACTTTAGATGCCTTGAAAGTTGCTTTTTTTTTTTAGAATTATCTTGTTCAATCCTCATCTCATAAGCTATGAGGATCCCATATAGTTAATTCATGGTAATCTTGTCAATATTTTCTCTATCTTCTAGGGTGGAAATCTTAGGATTGTAATCATTAGAAGTGGTCTTAGTACTTTTTCAACTATTTCAATTTCTTCCAATTCTGCTCCTAGCCCTTGAATTGCATTAACAATCTCGTCTAATCTCTCAAATTATTCTGATATGTTCTATTCTTCCTTCATTTTGAGACTTTCAAATTAAGCTTTAAATGTGTCGATTCTGGCCCTTTTTACGTTGGTATCTCCTTCATAGATGGTCTGCAACTTGTCCCAAACCTCCTTTGTTATGTTGCAATGCATTACTTTGGAAAAAAATATTTTTTTTAATCTATCCATGATTATGTTAACAGCTTTTGCATTGTACCCAAATTGTTTTATTCCTTCAATATATATGGGAGGAGATTTTGGATGTATATACCATGTTTCTTAAGATAACCAAAATCCAAGTTCAATGGACATTAAGTGACTACTCATCCTAACACTCCAGAACGCATAATCCTCACCATTGAATAGTGGAACCTTGGAGTTCATTTTTCTCTGTTGATCCATAGTGATAAACAATCTCTCTTCAAGCAGTTAAATTTTAGTGAAGAGACCCGCTCTGATACCAATTGTTGGAAAATCCAGTAATACGGAGAGGGGGGGTGAATCAGTATTTAGTTATATTTAATTTTTATCACCTTATTTAAAAAACAACAACAATAGAAACAAAACACAAAATTTTATCACAGAAACCCAACTAGGAAAACCACAAAAACTTTCCATTACTGCAAAATTATGTTTACAAGTATTTTGCAAGAACCAACTTGTTGGATGCTACAACACCCAAGATTTTCATCTACAACTAAAGGATACACCAACACCATGTTTACCAGCAAAAACTGGAAGGAATTTCTTACTTACTACAGGATTTTGTTGCCTGCCCTTGCGCCTCCCAACCACCCTTATACGATTATACATTCTATGTTTTGTGTACACTTTATGATTTTCAATTTATGTGTATAGATACGCTATATTTGAATGTCAAAATATTTGTTTATATACCCTCGATTGTGCCTCTTTACCTAATAGTCACAACTATTAATCATGACCCTTTCCAAATTAAACTAATTATAATTACCTTCTTTATTAACCCTGTGAATTTAACCATGTGATTATGAAATATTCGACTTCATAACCAATGTGATTATTAACCCTACGAATTTACAATATGTCGATATTTTCAATTATGAGTCTAGTGACTAATTGATTATGATGTCAAGAATCAACCTCACAAATACACTGTGTATTCCAACATTTATGATTCCATTGTTTCGACTTGTTGATTATGATGTCGAACTATGATTCCAACCTGCTGATTCGATGTTGTACTAGACTTTGTTGACTCCGACTCCGAATTGTTTGTTACTCTGACTCGTGACTCTCGTTTTGACTAACAATTCAAATTCCGACTCTGACTGCGACTCAACTGACAATGTTTGAGAAGCGATCGACTTCGACTAACAATGGTTGACAAGTGATCGACTTCAACTGATAATGGTCAACATAGGTCGACTTCGACTGATAATGGTTGAATTTGACTGGTAATGGTCAAATTCGACTGATAATGGTCAACTTCAACTAATAATGGTCGACACCAAGCTTCAACACTTGCGACTAAATATGGTGACGACGGGCTTGCTATCCTTTTCCTTTGTTATTAATGAACTTCTTTGGCATTAATGACAATCATACCCAACAAAATTTTCCTACGGCCAACAACTTCCCATTGCACAATCACAGGAAGTTTTCTCCCATGCTCAAAATTGGTATGATTGAGAATCCAAATTTGTTGAGCATATCCACCTCATCCAACAACAAGTTCATGATATCTTGCATAAATTCAATGCCAAGAATAAGTAGCAGTATGACCAACATAGAGTTCCACATAAGTTTAAAGTCACCAATAAGGTTTGGTTACATTTATAGAAAGAGTGCCTCATAGTGCCCCATCAAAATCTCCCTCCACTTTGATATGTGCCTTACAGCATTACCAAGGTTCTCGGTGAGAATACTTTTTAGTTAATCATTCCCCCTTTTCTCGGGTTGCACCATGTCTTTAATGTGGAGTTTCTTTGACCATATTCTCCACCTCCCTTTGAAACCTCACAAGTAGCCAAACACTTTGACCCTATGTAACTCAATCCAGACTACATTGAGAAGGCTACAGTTGACTAGATCATGGACATTGAGATGAAAGGAACTAGCCAATAGAACATCCAACTATATCAAATCGTCAAAGCAGGGTGGTTTCTTCACCAAGGAAAGTGGATCACTAAGAGTCAAATTAAAAAAATTCCTCATATGATGGGGGAACTTGACACAATGGGGACCAAAACTTCTTGAGGAGGGAGGATCAATCTATATGGACATCAATGGAAACCCACCTAGTCCACTTGCTCAAAACACAATTTTCCATCTTGCTGATTTTTACACAGTTTTTTTGGGTCATTAACTTTCGAAGGAATTTTGAGGCCCATGTTGTTTATGAGTCCAATCCCCACAGTGACATTGTTACATTGGAGGTTCATCTCTACAGGATACATGAGAAAGTCCCTATTAATCTGTCACAGTAATCTAGGGACTAAAACACAATCTCATAAGAGATTTCAGACAATTAAGCATGAAAATGGCATAATGGTGCTGCAATAGGAGTAGCAGCTCTGTATATTCAATAAATAATGAGTAATACAATACAATGATCATGCAAGATGCATGAATTCCAAGACAATTCAAATTCCCAAGGAGTTCATTCAAATTGAATTAATGGGTGTAGCTTAACTGAATGTCAGCCACAATCGGCACACATAGTTAACCACTGAGCTAATAAATGACTAACTCTCACACTAAGTCATAACTGAATCGGAGTGCAGTGGATGACTAAGTCTAACTAAAAGTAGCTCAAACACATGTCATTTCATGCTAATCAACAAGTGGTAGCACATCATTAACTCCAATGAACCTCAATGAGGTTAACTGAAGTCAAAGTGGTCATCAGCAGTGGTTGGAGGCGCCCTAGTTGTCTACAATTCATAAATAATAATAAAAATAATCAATATAATGAATGGAGGTACCTTCACCACTTAAATTAATTGATTGTAACAATCAGTTAGCAATTAGGTGCATTTATGACACTCAGATCACCCTAGAATGGCTCCCCAATTGAAGGAGGAAGCCTAGTTAGCCTCCCTGAATGAAGGAGGAAGCCCAGTTAGCCTCCTTGAATGAAGGTAGGCATGGGTGTGCTCATTCTGATGTCATAGTGTGCTCATTTGATGACATTTCTGTCAATTAAACTTAAGATAGTGGTTTAACAAGGCCAAATTGACCAAATTAAGTGTGCAAATTGTGTAAATGTCTCCAACAACCCCCCCCCCAAGCTATACTCAGGAGAAGTAAAAAAAATGCATGAAATGCTAGGGCCCGAAAACAAAGGCTATAGATCACCCTGATGAACTCACCTCCAATAGTGAATGGAGGTAAGTGAACTTCTTTTCTGAAAATCTCTTGGTGAAGATGTCTACAATCTGCTCCTCAATGGGATAGTATTGTAGAATGATGGTCCTGTCAAGCACCCATTCCCTGATATAGTGCATTTGTATCTCTACATGCTTTGTACTCTGCCTGGTAACTGGATCTGTGTATATCTTAATAGCACTTTGATTTTCGCAAAAGAGGATAGTGGACAAAGTACTACCAAGATCAAACTCTGAAAGAATGCCTTGCAACCAAACAGCTTGGATGCAAGCAGTCACTGCTCCTCGGTACTCGGCCTCTGCTGAAGACAAGGCTATGGAAGCCTACCTTTTGCTATACCAGCAAATGGGTCCACCACTAAACATGAAGACATATCTGGAAGTAGACTTCTGATAAATAGAATCACTCTCCCAATCGGAATCTGTGTAACCAACCAGCTCTAGCTCGGAGTCTGCAGCATAGTGAATGTTGTAGGTCTCGGTTCCCTGAATATACTGGAGGATCCTCTTGGTTTCCTTCCAATGAATATCATGAGGCTACTGCATGTATCTTGACATAACATTCATATAATAAAATATATCATGCCGATAATGAGTCAAGTACAACAAGCTACCAATCAATTGTCGATAAATAGTGTAGTCCATGGGAGGTGTGCTTTTTCCTTCTTCAAGGCTGATCCCTGAAAGGAAAGGAAATGGAGCATCCTTAAATTCAGCCATGTTAAACTTAACTAACAGGTCTGATATTTATTTTTACTGAGTGACCATTATCCCATCAATATTTTGCTCAATTTTGAGCCCCAGAAATTGCTTCAAGAGCCCCAAATCGCTCATTTCAAATGCATTGTGGAGAGCAGTTTTGATGACTGAAATAGAAGCAACTGTGCTACCTGTAATCAATAACTCATCAACATATAAAACAATAATAATCAAATGACCATCAGACCACTGTATATACACATTCAGATCTGATTTACACCTTTGGAAGTTTTGTGAGAGAAGGAAGGCATCCATCTTGGAATACCACTCTCTTGGGGCCTGTTTTAACCCGTATAATGACTTCTTTAGTTTGCAAACCAAAGATGGATCAGAAATGTATCCCTTAGACTGATTCATTTATATCTCCTCATGAATATATCCATGTAGAAAGTCAGACTTAACATCCATATGATGCACTTCCTAGTGCTTAGATGCAGAAATTGCCAAAACTAGGCGGATGGAGTCCATTTTTGCAACCGGTGCAAAAGTCTCATGGTAGTCCACACCTTGGACATGGGAGAAATATTTTTATACCAGAATTGCCTTATATTTTTAGGTTTTTCCATCATCAGAAACCTTAGTCTGAAACACCCACTTGCATTGAACCAATTTCCTCCCCGGAGGAAGAGAAACTAGTTCCCAAGTAGTGTTTTTCTGAAGAGAATTCATCTCTTCGTCCATGGAAACTCGCCATATCGGATCCTTCCAAGCATGGTAGTAAGACTTAGGATCTCAAATTATCATTAGATAACAATATTTGAATAGAAAATAATCAGGACAAGAGAGCGCAACACCTACTCTTTGGAAATCAGACCAGGTTCTCCTTGGATCATCCGGATTTCCAATGTTATCATCTGCGGAGACGAGTGTCTGTCTAGCCCAAGTTGGGAGATGATTTTGTACTTCATGTTCTGATTCAAAATTTGATGTATTCTGTTCACTAATATCATAAATCAGAGGATCCAAATCAGGGTCATCACCCCCAATTCCATCATCCAAATATTCAGTAGAATAAGAAGGAAATTCAACAGTTTTCTCCTTCACTAGTTCTACCTCCTGAAGAGGCTCATCGAACATGACACTCCTTTAAATGATGATCTGTTTTGTTCTGATATCCAGCAGCTTGAAACATTTAGATTTATTAGGATATCCAATAAACATACATTCTATGCTTTGCATTTTCAAATCCCTCCTTTTATCATGCAAAATTTGGGCCCATGTAGTGGACCCAAACACCCTCATATTCGACACATTCGGCTTGTGTCCGAAGTATGATTCAAAAGGGGTATTCCCCTTCACGGATGAGTGTGGCACCCTATTTTGAATATATGCTGCAACATTCATGGCTTCAGCCAACAAAATTCCAGCCAACTTCTTTGATTCCAGCATACAAGTGGTCATCTCCTTGAGACACCGATTCTTCCTCTCCACTACACCGTTCTGCTAGGGAGTGTAGGGGACTAAATGTTGGATATGAATACCAATTTGGGAACATATATGCAGTAACTCATTACTGATATACTCCCTGCTATTATCAGCTCTCAAAATCTTGATCTTTTTTCCAGATGCATTCTCTATCAGTGCCTTCAAATCAATGAATTTTTCCAATACTTCTGACTTCTTTTTGATAAAAAAAGACCCTTGTGTATCTGGAAAAATCATAAATGAAAGTGAGAATGTAACTTGATCCATTGATGGATGTGGTAGGAATGTGTCCACTGATATCAGAATGTATCAGCCCCAAGATGCATGATGCTTGGATTCCCTTCCCCCGACCAAACTTATGCTCAGGGTGCTTTCCAACAACACAGCCCTTGCAAATTCCAGTGGTAGCTTTGATGACCCGGAGGCCTTCAACCATCGAATTCTTCTGTAATTGCTGCAAGTATTTGAATTTCATATGGCTGAACCTCTCATGCCACATTCTACTAACATCATTTCCATGAGTCAGCAATGTGGTGGGCTTTGCATCCACCACAAAATGAGAGAGCTCATAGGATTTTTCATGATGGTTTGCAAGGCCTTTTACTACAATTTTTCTGGATGCAAGTTCTGTGATCTCTACATCATCCGAGCTAAAGGAGACCCTCTTAGGCATTCCCATATGTTTCATTTCATAAACACTTAGGAGGTTTGATGCAAGAGATGGTACATACAAAACATTGGAAAAGAAACCATGCTCAACATTTACAGTACTTGTCCTTCAAATATGATTGTGGAGTCATCTCCCATGTGAATGGGAATGGATTTTTCGGTCTCCAAAGATGGGAAGGAGTCTCTTTCAGCCATCATGTGATTCAAAGATCCAAAATCTATCAAAAGAGCTTTGGACTTTGAATTGCTTGCCATGAGAGCATGACCTCTTTCATGTTGTGGTTCCCGATCTTCCTGGTCTTTCCTCCGAAATATTTTCGGAATATTGATGTGATTTTTCTCAATAAGAGAAGTAGCTTCATCAATTTTCTTTTTCATGCAGGAATGTTCAGGGTGGAATCCCTTCTTGCAGTATGAACACTTGACTTTTTCCTTTCCATGATGCCCTTTGTTTTAGTTCTTCTTCGAGCCTAAAGGATCTTCATGTTGCTGGTTTTTAACTTTAGGCTTAGGAGCTTCAAATTTGGTTTTTGGGTTCTTCTGCTGCTTTCCTTTACCCTTCAGATCTTTGGGCCCCAAAGCATAGAGGGCTTGATCATGGGAGGATCTGATGATCCCCATCTAGACAAGCTTATCATGTTCACTTGTTAAGGACTCAATGAAGACATTGAGTGAAGGCATATTCCATCTAGGGGTTATGAGCTTCCCCGCATGAATGTAGAAACAAACACTGAATAATCAGCTCCATGTTTGGAGAGAATGGAGAGGATGAGATGATCATCCTCCTTCTCCACCTTACGCTTCTTCAACAATAAGACAATGTGCTTGAACTTTGTGAAAAAATCATTTAAGGTCTCGAAATTGGAAGGTTGGAGAGACATCAACTTGTTTTCAAGCTGGTAAACTTTCAAATCATCCTGTTTTCCATACAGGGTATCCAATTTGTCCCAAATTTCCTTTGGAGTCTTCGATCTTGAGAGGTGGAAAAGAAGATCCTTGGAAATAGAGAGGCACAAGAATCTGAATGATTCATCTTTCTTGTTCAAGAATATAGCTTTGTCTATCACATGAGTAGGCTCTTCTTCAGTGTCCATAGTGACCCGGTAGAATCCTCTGGCACGCAGCTGGATCTCCATATCTCCTTTCCATGAATGGAAATTGAACGGAGTCAAGAGTTCTACGGAAGAACCCATCTCAAACTGTTGTATCGAATGCTTTTCACCTGTTAAAACCTGCAAATCACAACAAAAGGGGAACCGTAAGGTTAGACAGCCTACACATTTTAGGCTTTCATCACACCCAACATAATTGATCAAGCAAGCTTGATCAAAAATTTATTTACTTGGGGTATTAAGTGGTAAGCCTTGGCTTCTGGTGCAGTGCTATAATTTTGAGATTTTGCTCAATTTTTCATGCAAGATCTGTCAAAAACCATGTTTTTGAGAGATCTGAGCTTCATCCCACCGTGAGATCTGATACCATATTAATCTGTCACAATAATCTAGGGACTAAAACACAGTCTCATAAGAGATTTCAGACAATTAAGCATGAAAATGGCATAATGGTGTTGCAATAGGAGTAGCAACTCTGTATATTCAATAAAGAATGAGTAATACAATACAATGATCATGCAAGATGCATGAATGCCAAGACAATTCAAATTCCCAATGAGGTCATTCGAATTGAATGAATGGGTGTAGCTTAACTGAATGTCAGCCATAATCGGCACACATAGTTAACCACTAAGCTAATAAATGACTGAATCTCACACTAAGTCCTAAATGAATCAGAGTGCAATGGATGACCAAGTCTAATTGAAAGTAGCTCAGACACATGTCACTGCATGCCAATCAATAAGTGGTAGCGCATCATTAACTCCAATGAACCCCGATGAGGTTAATTGAAGTCAAACTAGTCATCAAAAGTGGTTGGAGGCGCCCTAGTTGTCTCTAGTTCATAAATAATTGTAACAACTATAAAATAAAATATTATTTAGATTAGTTAATTATCTTATGAAAGGGTGTAACCCTTCAGTTTACACGCTCAGCCTATAAAGGAAAGCTTCCCTTGTAATTATTAAATCATCCAATATATTATTATTATTCATATTCATTATTAAAATGATAGTCAGATTTGACTAATGGACAACCGGATTTGGTTGCTCCATTTGGTATTAGAGCATATTTTCTCCTGCACTCTGAGCTCAAACTCAGCTCATCAATTCCTATTTTGAGCTCGAACTCGGCTCATCCAATCTTGATTTTTTTCCACTGCTTACTCCTTTCATTGATTCACTTTTTTGCTGCACTCTCATTCCCTTGCGACCTGTACACACCTGTTTTCATTCACCCATCAACGCACAGCCTTCCACTGCCTCTCCATCCCCCCCCCTTTACTCCTCTCCCCACCTCCACTATTCCCCATGCCCAACCTCACTTCCTCATTCCTCTCACGCAACCACTCATTTATTTTCACCTACAAATCCCTTTCGTCCCCTCCACACAAGCTCTAATCCACCCCTCTGTTTTCTCTCCAGCCCCATTGCCATTGTCCTCCAGCGACCAACGTCTCATTCCATGCCACTATATGCTTCACGTTTTCGTGCCCTTCACCTTTCACGCAGACCAACCCTCTCCTCACGCTTTCATAGCTTCATCGTCGGTTGCACAGCTCCTCATGTCGGCATAGCTCCACGTGCCCTCCTTTGCCCCAACACCCTCCTCCATCTCCGCAGCCTCCAACTCCACTGCTTCTCTTCGCGCCCCTGCCCTCCTCTATCTCCGCGGCCTCCAACCTTCGCTACTCCTCTCCACGACCTGTAGCAAAAAAAATATATTATAAATATATAACATAATAATATATATTATAAATATATAAAACCACAACCTACAACAAAAAACAATATATTATAACATAATATAATAAAATATATTATTTCAAATATATTATAATATAATATATTTATAATAAAATATTTTTAAAAAATCAAATATTATATTTAATATTATAATATTTGTTTAAAAAATAAATAAAATAAATAAATAAAACTGTATAAATTATATAGTTTATGAAAAATAATAATAATATTAATTAATTAATATATTATTATTCAATCACGTCAAAAGCCAAAATAGCGTCGAAATACACACCTCCGTATACAAGGTCCAAGACCATGGAGGAACTGAAAGAGAAGATCGAAAAAATGGAGAAGGACATAAAGTCCATTGTCACTAACCAAGAAGGCTTGAAGAAAAAGATGCAAAATAACAATACATTACTCAAAGACGAGCTTGTTTTGGTACTAGAAAGAAGGCTTGATGACAAACTTGACTTCCTGAATGAAAAACAAAAATACGTGGATGACAAAATGAGTATCATGACGCAAAACATAAACACCTTAACACAGAACATGAGCACCAGAACGCAAAACCATAATACATTAATCGAGATGTTACAAAGGCTCATACCCAGTCCGGGCCAAGTCAGCGGTCCACACATGCTAGTTGCCTCATTTCATGTTGCCACCCAGGAAACACTCGCAAAGAATCAAGAAGAATTGAAAAAAGAAATAAAGATTAGCAATGCGACGCTTAAGCAAGAGATAGAAACACAAATACTACCAGACATGGAAGCACGATTAAACAGCAAAATAGACGCTATAAGTAAAATAGTAGAGAATAAAAAAGCCAAAAAGCTCCTCCAACAACGAAGCAATTTAGATATGTCACTTTCATCGTCTAGTAGTTCCAAGCCACCATCAAACCATAATGCAAAAGAAAATCAACGCTGTCCTTACAAAGTGCACCCACCTAAAGAAAAAATAGAGTTGTCGAAATACAATGGGAGTGAAGACCAATGTGTTGCTTGGCTAAACAAAGCAGAAGAATACTTCGACATTTACAACATTCAATATAACGAGGGGAAGGTGAAATATGCATCAATGCATATGGAAGGGTGCGCCTATAATTGGTACTTATGGTGGAAGAGAGATAATTTTACCTACACTTAGAACTTGTTCAGAAATATTTTTTTTAATAGGTTTCAAGGAATCAAAGAAGATGAATTTTTCAGTAAACTTACCAGACTACAGCAAGTCGAAAACATTGAGGAATTTACTCATCAATGGGAATCCTTATCAACACGAGTATTTAGGTTGTCTACCAAGAAAAGACTCGAAACCTATTTAGGAGGTATTAAACCATACCTCCAAAAAGAGTTAAAGTTGCATGACATACCTAACATAGAAGTAGTAAGACATAAAGCAAAAGTCGCAAAACGCAAATTGGAAGGAATTAAAACAAGAGGTGATAACCATTATCGGCAAGAAAAAGAGACACAATATAGGTATTGTGCAGATACGTGGTCACCCGCTCATCAATTCCACAAACCTCAATCATATGCCTATGAAATGGAAAATAGATCGAAGTCATCTAACAGTTACACTGATAATAGAAAAAGGAAGAAAAACATATGTCGTCGATGCGATGATGATTAGACCCCTGGTCATAAATGTAGGAACAATGAGACAATACAGTGTAAAGTCATCAATGGAAAGGAAGTGCAAATCTCTACACAAGAGACCTCATCTAATTCTAATACCAACACCGAGTCAGAATGAAGAACGACACTAGGAAAATACTTAAGCTTTGAGGACAAAGATTCCTTAAAGGAAGTGGCAATGTAACAACTATAAAATAAAATATTGTTTATATTAGTTAATTATCTTATGAAAGGGTGTAACCCTTCAGTTTACACACTCAAAGCCTATAAGGGTGAGCTTCCCTTGTAACTATTAAATCATCCAATATATTACTATTATTCATATTCATTATTAAAATGATAGACGGATTCGACTAACGGACAACCGGATTTGGTTGCTCCAATAATAATAAAAATAATCAATATAATGAATGGAGGCGCCTTCACCACTTAACTTAACTGATTATAACAATCAGTTAGCAATTAGGTGCATTTATGACACTCAGATCGCCCCAGAATGGCTCCCCAATTGGAGGAATCCTAGTTAGCCTCCCCGAATGAAGGAGGAAGCCCAGTTAGCCTCCTTGACTGAAGGTAGGCATGGGTGTGCTCATGCTGATGTCATAGTGTGCTCATATGATGTCAATTAAGTCAATTAAACTTAGGATAGTGGTTTAACAAGGCCAAATTGACCAAATTAAGTGTGCAAATTGGGTAAATGTCTCAACAGTCCCAATCACTATAGTTTCCTTAATGTCCATGAAGCAATGTTGGAAAGTCATCTCCCAAACTGGGAAAACTTTCCTCTTCATGGATTTGTCAGAAAGTGGATAGAAGGTCACTGCAAATGCCACATTCTCAACACAAGGTCTATAAAAAATACAAAATTAAGTGGACAAGATTGTATAAGAATACAAAGGTATCTTTGCCTCACCTAAAGGGGTTCATTTACATTGGTAGGTCAAACATTCAATTGATTTGATACATGGTTCTCCTTTACGTAATGTCCTAGTATATAGGTATTCTCTTTTGGACAATGAGTAAATAAGTCATCATATTAAAGAGTTAATCCAAAAGTTCCACATTTGATTGAGCTCCTTACATTTTGGGGTCCCAATTATGTTGGTGCATAAGAAGGATGGGACATGGTGACTCTATATTGATTACAAATCCCTGAACAAAATCACTATCAAGAATCAATACCCATTCTCTCGGATTGATGATCTTCTTCATCAACTTAAAGTTTCCAAGTTCTTTAGTAATATTAATTTGAAGTCATGTTACCACCAACTCCCAATTGAGTAGGTTGATGTATGGAAGACATCCTTCATGCCTAAAGAATTCCTCTTTTGGTGCTTGTTCATGCCTTTCATCTTGACTAATGATCCAACAACATTTATGAGGATGATGGATGATATCTTGCACCCATTCACAAGCTCTTTGTAATCGTATATCTAGATGACATTCTCATCTTCAGTAGAACTTGTGTGGAACACTTGCATCACATCCAACATATCTTTTTACCTTACACCAACACAAATTATATGCCATTTTGGAGAAATGCTCATTCTCCATTGAGAGAATTCAGTACCTGGGATACGTCATGGATGAACATGGGATGCATGTAGACCCAACCAAAATCCAATTCATTCATTATTAGTCATCCCTAAAAACTCTAACATGTCACTATATCTTCTTGGGCCTCACCAATTTTTATCCCAATTTTGTATTAGTGTTCTCTCATATTTCTTAGCCCTTAAGCCAAGTGACCAAGGGTGAATCCAAAGACAAGTTTTCTAGGGGTTCATCACATCAAAAATACTTTGAGGATATAAAGATATGCCTCTGCTCAATGCCATTCCTCACCCTACTATACCTGCAACAACTTTTTGAGATTGTTACAAATACCTCTAACTATGTTATCATTGCATTCCTCACTCAGCATGGACATCCAACAATATATCATAGTGAGACACTCTTTGATGATTTCCATAGGTATCCCAACTATTACAAGGAGATGTACTCCATTATGTAGGCATGTCTTCAATGGAAGCATTACATCCTAGGGAAGGAGACCATCATCCACACTAATCCCAAGCCTATGTAGTTCATACAAACACAAGTAAATTTATAGAAAAACCACCATCAGAAGTGGTCCACATACCTGGAAAAATTCCACCTTAACATCAAGTTTAATAAGGGAAGCACTAATCACGATGAAAACTTCCTTAAACGACCTCCAGTTGCTGCATGGACCACCATGCTCAACTATTGTGGACGCATAGATTTTATGATATTGACCCTAAATTTTGTATTTCCTATTAGATATTATAAGCAAGAAGATCAATCTGAAACTTTCATCTCCAAGATGAACTCTTATGCCATATTGGACACCTATGGGTTCTTTCAAGTGAGCGTGAGAAGCTGATTTGGGAGGCACATCATAGTCTACTCGCATGTCACTTCGACGTAAAGAAGACAATCGTAGTTCTGCAAAAGTACTTCTACTGTCCAAAAATTCTATAAGACATTGGTAGGTACATCTAATCATGCACCACCTATACCATTGTCAAACTTTCCATCAAGATGCAAGTATTGTACACCAATTTCCTACTCTAGATAGTCCCTAGGATTCTATCTCGACACACTACATGTTTACCTTGCCTTCAACCATGCATGGCAATGATTATGTATTTGTGGTTATTAATTGATTATCTAAGATGGCATTTTAACTCCTTATAAGAAGATAATCATAACAAAGGACATTTCTAAGCTCTTATTTGAATGCATTTGGGTTCATTTTGGTCTCCCACAGATCATTATTTTAGATCAAGATAGAAGGATCTTGAGTACCTTCTGGTCCAACCTATGGTCGATGATGGATACCTAACCAAATTGACTACCTTCCACCCCCAAACCGATGAGAAAACAAAGTTGATCATAGGATGATTGTGCATATCCTAAGAATTTACAAATCCAAACATCCTCACACTTTGGGTGAGAGCATTCCTTATTTTCAACATAGCTACAATAAATCCCTTCACAAATCTATTAGCCACAACCCTTTTTAGGTTATGCTTGGGGTTCCATCATTATCCCCAATTGATGTAGCACTTCCCATTGCATATACATGGAAATATTCCTCTGATGCTCAAACCAAGTCTCATCGAGCATCCAAATTGGTTGAGGGGATCCACCACATCCAACAACAAGTTCATGGTATTTTGCAGAAATCCAATGCCAAGTGAAGCAACAACATGACCAACATTGGGCTCCACATAAGTTTTAGGTCAATGGTAGGTTTGGTTACACTAACAAAAATATTCCCTGATATGGACCCATTGAAAGCTCCACCTACTTTGATATAGGCCTTACACCATCACCAAGGTTGTGGGTGAGAAATCTTTTGAGTTAAGCATTCCCCCTTTTCTTGGCTTGAACCGTGTCTTTAATGTGGAGCTACTTCAACCATATTTTTCACCTCTTTTGGACACCTCAAAGGTAGTCAAGCACTTCTCCCCTATAGAACTCAATCCTAACTGCATTGAGAAGGATACAGTTGACCATATCATGGACACTGAGATTAAGATAACTTGTCCATATAATATCCAACTATATTGAGCCATCAAAGAAGGTCACCTTCTTCACCAGGGAAACTGGTTCACTAGGAGTCAGATTCAACAAACGTTTCCTCATATGATGGAGGAACTTTCTGCAATGGGTACCACTTCTTCTTAAGGGTATAGTACTAATAAATATGAACATCGGTGTCCACCCACCTATTCTACTGTCTCAAACCATAGTTTTCCATCTTCGTAGTTTTTTTATGGTTTTTTGGGGTCTTGAACTTCGAGGGTCATATTGAGGCCCTAAACGACTTTTTTTGGCATGGAAACACTGAGTAGATAGCCTTTGTCTATGTACTAGATTATTTAGAATGTGTACTTCTTATCTATCCCTTTTCGATAGTCTACCAAGTGCCCCAAATGGAGATCGTATGCAAAATTTATGCGCCCGGGACGTTGATGTACCAACTAACCACAATGGGGCCCACAAACCTTTTCACATTTCATATATTGGGTTAGGGTTTTCTCATTGATGCTTTATGTTAAAAATCCCTTTTGGCCTCATTGTAAATCAGCTCTTGTGAATGAGCATAGCTGACACATCTCTTTTTTAGAGATAAGCTACAACCATCTAGAGCTAGCTTGTATTGCTTTGTAGTTTACATTGTTTTTACCTTCCGTTCATTAATATAATTTGGGTATTACTGCGCTACTGTGCCTTTTGCAAAATATTCGTGTGTGTATTTCCGTTTTATATTGTTGCCTTTATTTGTTCTCCAAATAATCCAGATCACTCACATTGACCATACAATAAGAAATGTTAGTTCTAGAAATTGTACTTCTTCTAAAAAGAAACCAACAAGAAATTTAAAGAGCCTAATATTGATTTTGAACAAGCTTGTGGTTTATTTGATGGTGTTTGTTAGGAAGTCCTACGTCTATGTGGAATTAGTGTTATTTTATTCTGGAATCACCTTCATTAATTTAAGATAAAACTTGCAGCACACATAGGCACAAACAATAAAGTTTGAACTCTTTTCTGTGTGGATTCCATTAACGGTAGCAACATATAAGGGAGTAAGCAAATTGCAAGTGATTGGTGACTCGAAAGTAATGGTGGATTGGGATAATCTAGAATATAGAATTAAATACTATAATGTTTGATCCTCTCTATTGAAATTCTTATAGATCAAGGAGATTTATGAAACTCCTTTTTTATCACATATAAAGAGATTTCAATACTATCGAAGTTTTTTCATTGCTATAAGGAACACTTAATGAACAAGCATTCGGGAATCAAGCTACTATCATTATCAATATGTTTCCTCAATGTAGTCTTTCTCTCTTCTTTGGTCATTTGATGTGATGAAGCAAATAGTTCTAGCCTAATCATTTTATGACAACATAAAGTTTTGTAAAGGTTGTCAAAAAAGAAGCCTAGAATATCAAGAAATTCATAGTTTAGATAAGTAGATAGTTTGAAGGACAATTTTTATTTTTTATTTTTTTTAATAAACTTTAAAAATAAGTAATAGGTATATATTAATTTCACCTCCAAATATCGATTTTTTTTCTTGGAAAAAGTTATATTATAAGGATTAAAGAACATGATTTGATGTTAGCTCTTTGTTTTTGCATTAAATGTTGCATGTATAATGCCATTAAAATTTTAATTTTCAAGGACATATGTGATAAAAGATATTGTTTTTGGTTTTATATGTTGGCTTTGGACTTGAATTGCACAGAGATATCAACAACCATTATGCCCAAGAATTTAATTAAATTAATGTAGCTCAAATTTGCAGATTAATTTCTTTTTATGATATAATATTAAGTGATTTTGGCTTGGGAGACAATACATTTTTTGGTTTACCAACAAGGAAAAGAGTTATTGGAAAAGACAAAGTGATTTTGTAAACTAGTTTATCTTTGTAATTGTATACACAACTTTAATTTTAAACCCTATTTATTATTTTATAATTAAAAAAACATATATTATATATCTATAGAATTTGCTTCACATACACTTCATGGCATGATACTAATGCATTATATATGTACATATGTTAATGTTAATTAGTCTGTGGTTACCATTTTATTATATACGTAGTGATGTCAATTGATATTGTTTATTTGTGAATTGCTTGAGGTTAACTTAGGGTTTATAGTGGAAACCAACCAAATTTTAACCTAGATCTCGCCCAAGGAACCCCAACTAGTTATTGATTCACACGCACATGCATGCGCGCGCGCACACACACACACACACACACTAGTTTCCTTAGTTGATTCTTTACACCACGCAATGTTTGCAAAACATGTCAAATAATACAACCATAATAGCCACATGCTCGAGAGAAGCCCATAAGGATTGACACTAAAATAACATAAAATATTACTCCAATAGTGAGGGAGGACACTATCACATCAACCCAAGGATTTACAACCCATAACTAACTTCTAATTTGCTCGGGGTTTTAGTGTGGATCGTAATGCACCATTAAACCACCTCAATATTATAATTTTTATTTATGTTGGTTTATTTACAATGCGTACATGATGAGGAAGGAGGCACTAATGTGGAACAAAATCCCACCATAGAGACATGTCACTGCAAGAATAATTTTTAATTACAAACATCAAGGATGGACCATAATGCATGGCACTAGAATTTATAGGGAGGTTAGTAGTAAAGTGAGGAAAGTTGTTATCACTATAATTTGAGAGCTTAAACCCCAAATAAAAGTTATTGAGAAGCAAATTTAGAAAAAAGTTTGAAACCCCATTAATTTAAAAAATAGATAGTCGAAGTTTGTAAATTAAAGTTTTGTAGAAGAAAACGCTTTAAAACATAGTACTAAAGACACGTTAATACGCACTAAACACACTGCTAAGGAAATAAGTTAACAACCCAAGATCCAAAGTATACTCCCTTAGGAACCACCAATAGGTCATTTTACGAGGTGGGGTTTTCCTTGAATAATGGTGGCAAGTCAAGTTGCGTTCATGAATAGCACCAATGATGATTTTCCCACTATTGGTTAACAATCAAGTTATAATAAGTTTTGCCACATTCTAATAATAATAATAAAAGGGATGCAAAAAAAGAAAAAAAAACTTGAATATTATATGGCAGTGTTTGGGAAATTGATATTAAAAAATTATAATGGTAAAACCTATTCCAAAACATTATGAAATATATTCACATATTGTTATATTTATTTTTCTATTAATATATCTACATAAACTATATAGAAAATAGAAAAAAAATAAACAAATACAATTGACCATTATAATTTATTTTATATTAAATCATTCAAATATCCAACTTTTTTAAGGAAAGTGAGATATATTTTATACATAAGGTGAAAACGAGGGGATCGAATGAACCATTTAAAGAAAATGAGATGTATTATTTTTTCATAAAGAAAAACAACTTTTTATATTAAAATTGTGTCAAAAGTACAAACAGATAGAGAGAGATTATCTTTCATCTTTTTCCCACATTGGTAGATAACTTCATAGTCATAACCATACTAGCTTAAAACATACATATAATTCATTTTCGATAGTATTCAACCATGCATTATACTATAAAACATAGTTCTCAAAAAGTTTTAAGAACCACTAAAACAACATTGTAAGCATAATTTCCCAAAACAGACTCAAAAATATGGTATTGGAGTTATTTAAACTCTCAGATCACCCATGTCGATCACTATCCGATTTAGAAGCTCCTCTAAAAAGATGCATCCAACCTTGTCATCAATGGCATTTTTCAATAGTGAGTCAGCTTCACTATTGTGTTCCATGTAAATATTGTGAAATGCAGTCTCAAGGAAGGGACACAGTAAACTTCTAGCTCTACTCAGCCAATTGGAGAGGTCCAGAGAATAAATATAATGCACATGATTGACCCAATATATTATGACTTTGGAATCACCCAAAATCTGAGAAATAAGCAGGCTCTTATATAGAGAAAAGCAGAGAATCACCCATAAGGCTACCAACTTTTCCTTAGTATTAGTTCCAAGGGCCACAACCATCCTCATTCTAAAACAATGGTTCAATTTCATCTTGATCACCATCCCTGCCCCACACACACCTTTTTGTTCTATCCTATCAAAGTAACCAATTACTAAAGGCCTATCACAAAGAGGTGGCTGAGTCACTCTAGCTATAGTGTTCATGGATCCACATCCATATTCCTTCAATCTAATCAGAATATTAAAGAAGACCTCTTCTGCATCCAGATGGATCCCCTGGAAAGTAGCCAAGTTCCTAGCCCTCCAAATATCCCACATAGTTTCCAATGGTGTATCCATCAATAAAGGAAACAGATCCTTCCATCTAAGAATGTTATCCTCCAAAATAAAAGATTCCCACTTAAAATACATCCGCAATCTCAGCATGAGATTGTTCCAGACAACAATAAAAAAATTACACTCACCATAGAGATGATCCACATTTTCAAGTGCTACACAACAAAGACTACATCTTCCCGACCCACTGATTCCTCTTTTCTGTAAGCCTTCCCATGTCAGTATTTTCTTTTTAAGAGTCAACCAAATGAAGTATTGTTTTTTGGGGGGGATATTTCCCTTCCATACCAATGGAATCCACCAAGTAAGATACTTTTGTAAGTGTTGCTCCACAAGAGCGTTATATGCCAATAATGCAGTGACATTACCCTGTTGTTTGTTTTGGCACCATACATTGTTGTCGTTGTTGTCATGTATTTTTATGCCTTCCATGGTTAATATGGTAGTGAATGCCTCCCATTCCATATCCCAATCACCAAAAAATTGTAGGTCCTCCTCCGAGAGCCACCCACTAACATGCTCCCCTACCTCCTTAACCACATGTTTGATCACTATAATATTTATTTCATGGATATATATGATCAGACCCATGGATAGAGTAGAATATTCCAACATACCAACAATGGGATCAATCCCAATGTAAACTTCAACTCCCCTACCAATCAGCCACCCAATATCATGTGATATGAAAGGCGGTGTCTTAGAAATACTTGTCTAAATCTCAAATGATGTTGTAGAAGTCCTGCAATTACTTCTGAGCCAGATAGCCAATTGTATATTCTTCAAATATTTGCATCTAACCACTTTTCCCCACGGACCTATATCAAAGAGACATCACCATAGACTTTTGGCACAAAGAGCCAAATTGAAAAAGATGAGGTTCTTGATCCCCGATCCACCTAGGGATTTTGGTTTGGAGATAGCTTCCCACTTAGCAAGATGTTATTTAAAGTCTTTCTACTTACCCTCCCAAAGGAATTGGAAAATTGTTTTCCTCATGTTGTTAATGGTTCCTTTCGGAACTTTGAACAATGAAAACCAATATACCATAACACATTTCAAAACCATAGTAATGAGTAGTAACCTTCCTCCCAGAGAAAGCCAATGAGAATTCCACTTTTCTATATTCCATCTCATTTTTTTTATGATCCAGGACCAATCTCCTTTCTTGTATCCATTAGGCTTAAGAATGAATCCTAAATATTTAATACCCTTTCCATGATTTCCATTTTGAAAGGAAAAATAAGCGATACACATTCAATAATCAACTGATCCTAACATAAAACAGAGAAACTAGATTTATGTGAGCTAAGTTTCATACTTGAATCCCCACCAAAGTGTCAATTATTACCTTCAATTGCTTCTAGTTTTCCACAGTACCATCCACAAATATAATTAAATCATCAACATAAAGGATATGAGTTAGAAACTGAGCTCGCGTCACCTTGATCCCTAAGAAGAGTTTATTCTCTTTAGCATTAATGATCAATCGACTCAAACCTTCGATAACCAAGATAAATAAGTAAGGATATAAAGGACAACCTTTCCTGGTGCCTCTAGTGCCTTTAAAAAATAGAGAAGGTGAACCATTTATCAATATAGATAAATTGGTCGAAGTGATACATGACATAATCCACTTTGCTATATCCAACGACAAACCAATCTGTAGGAGAATAAGCCAAATGAAAGACCAGTCAAGTTGATCATAGGCCTTTTTGTTGTTCAGGAAAACGCACCCTTATCACCCAAGGTCTCTATGGTTACCAACTTACTAAGCTATACTTGTAGACGATCAGCCATGTAGAAATGGAAATAAGAATAGGAAGAAAATGGGACAAACCTTGTTTATGACGGTTGATCCAAGATTTTTCTTCTCCTCTTCCAGTTGCTTCCAAAGCTTCCAGGGATTTCTCCAAACACCTACAAAGAACAAGTTCTTCCTACAAATATCTTATATATATATATCAATGGTTAATTAAATACATATTCATAATTAAATAATTAAAATAATTCAAAATCCATCATATACAAGAGCGCACCAAATTGGAAGAAGAAACTTTCTTTATTAATAAACGAGGAATGGTGAGATTACAATCCAACTTGTGAAACCGGGACTCCTTTGCAAACCGAGGACACTAAGTTCTGCTGCTCCAAGACATCTAAAGCAATATCACTAGCATAACTTTTCTCTTCTCAGAATGATTCATTAGCCCCATCCCATGGCCTCTATTTATACATGAGGAAATAGAGTAGTTTTGAAGGTTAGGATGGTTGAGACAGTTGAGATAATTTTGATTAGGGACTCAACTAATATCAACTAATCATTATTTATATTTTTTAACTTCGAATTAAGGTACACACGAGTATTGATATGGGCAAGTCGCATATGACACGCACCTTTCTTTAAGGAAACCCACATGTTCAATGTACATGTGATTTGCAATGCAGATACTCGTGTGTGACACACGAGTTTTTGTGCAAATAGTCACATGTGAAACCCTAATGTTCAAACAAAAATATATTAATATTTCCAAGAGATGATGTATCCAAAGTCATGCCCATCTATAGTGTTTTGGCTAATTCAATCCAGTTTGTCCTTTTGTGTCCCGACATATTGGATGTCAGTACTCGGACGAAGAAGTGTTATTTTACATGATAACAGATGCCCCGTAATGTGTGAGTTCAAAGGGAAGCGATGGCCAAAATACATTACAGTCTTTAATCTTGGAGAAGTAAGTGACCAAGGCAGTAGAGGAAGTACCTAAAACATATACATATCAATTTCATATACAAAATCATATCCGAGGATGCCATGTTCAATATACCGGAACACTAGCCCCTTTACAATATTTGATTACATCATATGATACGGGTACCAAGACCATGTATATTACAAAGGTAGATCGAAGCCACAATACACAATGATGAGTTTTCAAAATATGGAAGTTGTGTAGCTGAACATAACATGATCTTGCGCAACTTAGGTTATAAAGGTGAACCTAAGGTCTTCGTCAAAATCCAAAGGAACCAGTACAATCTCTACCATGTGAATATATGTGCTGAAGTTGAACATGGAAGAGACTCAACAGAATGTCAGACAATGAGTGAAACTAACAACTGAAGCAAAGGAGTTCACCAATAATGGTAGTGAATCCCAAGGTACCATCATCAAAACTATAGGTCTTCATCTTCAGGAAGTGTTGATGAGAAACCATGCTGTGATGAGGAAGGCAATGAATCCTCCAACAGATTACAAAAGTGACTAGGAACTAGATAAGGGAAGGTAGACACAAGTAATACTAGATAGGATAATGATGGAATCAGGATAATAATCAAATGAAGGGATAAATCTGTGAACAGTGAGCACAACACAGAGTTGACCCAAGGTATCTTTTAACTTGCAGATAGTGACAACTAGGCTTATATGTCATGTAGGAGACATGATCAGATTCCCCATGTATAAAGGACAAGTGGAGGAGTAAAAGCTCAAAATAATAGCTGAGCTGAAAGCATAAACTAGAACATGAGTATCGAAAAGTTCAGAGAGTGTTATGTTCAAGGAGGACATGCTGTCATTGTTTATTACCCAAAGAAATTACTTCTTCCTTATCTTTCCTGTTAAATTTTAACGAGTCCAGGAAAGTCAACTCAGGTCTCTCTTCATTTTTGACAAGCTTGAAGAGGGGAGAGAACAATGCTTGATAAGGTTACTTATTCGTGGATTTTACGATCTTGAACTAGTATATGCTCATTTAGTGTTTTCATATTTTGAGAGTCTGAAAACTCCGAAGAAGACTCTAGGAGGGTGATTTTTCGTACAATTTAGTCTCCTGAGACCGGAAAAGTATAAAACAAACCACAGAATAAATCTCTTAGCTTCTGAAGAAGTAAGGTGCACCTTTTTCGTACTTAGTTAAGAAGGTCCGAAAAAGGTTAAATTACCACCTACCCAACGCTCCTTCAAAAGAAGCATATAGCCTGAGTTTTACGAGTGTGAAGGAAGGAAAGATCACTCAAAAAGAACAATTTGAGTACTAGAAATGGGGCTTACAACAATAAACTCGATGCTTTGTTCTTTAGGTTTTTAGTGAGCATGACAAAGACATAAAGTATGCTCGAAATCTTTTTCATGTTTGGGTCCAAAGCATGAAAAAGAGAAAACTGAGATCATACTAGGTGTTCCTTTTCCATAAGTCTAGTCCCTCAAATCTAGAAAAGTGATAAACCTATGCTTGATTTTACTCTTTTCAATTTCAAAGAAAAGAGAGTGCTCCTTTTTCATAAATATTCCACATGGTCTGAAAAAGAGATAATCTACCACCAATGTAGATGCCCGTTCACTTAATCTTAACGAGTCTGAATGAACAAGTTTACTCGAAATTCAAGTCTATTTTGAGGAGTCAGAACTGAGCCTAAATAAATTCCATAAGGGAAGGGAGCCTTATAAATAGGGATAGCTCGTAAAAATATGCAAAATGAGGGTTCATTTTGTCATGAAAAACTACTAAGAAGGCTCCCGCAAACCTACCACAATTGTGGCATGGGTACCAGAAGACAGTAAAGTGTTCTAAACTAGGGTACCCATGGAAAGGAGGCCCTATCCACGGAGGAACAATTCTGTAGACAAGGAAAAAATGGTGAGACACCATAGTCCGTGGTCAAAGAAGTAATCCTAGGGTTAAAAATAGACAAGGTATAGATGCAAAAATACATATAAATGACCAAATCCTACCCTCAGATGAGTGGATAACGACTTCTTAAACACTTCGAACCTATTGCATTGAGGAAAAAATACATGGTATTAGTTCAATTTATAAAAATGATTTTCAAATTATAAACTATAAACCCAAAAATTTGAAATGTTTTATGTATACAGTTCAAAATTAAAACAAAACATACATTTGAATTTTTACCCAATTTGGAAAGTTTTCACCTCGAACTTGGATTGCTCGGTGTGGAAAAATCAGTGGAAGAATTTTCAATCTGCAAGTCTCAAGTTAGTTAGCTTTCCCCTCTCTTTCATTTCAAACACTCCAATTTTTATTTTTATGCAAAAATTTGATGTTTTGACAGCCCTAAGAGTGTTGCGTAGTACACGTGGGTATGCAACTATGACAGTCGCGTACATGCGAGATGCCTACAGAACAGTCGCATGTTCTGCGTAACATGGAAAAAAAATCATATGACCAAAATTGAAATAATTGAATGGATTCTAATGATCAATAATGGTTAATTGGACAGGTACAATCATGGTGTTAGAGTGGAGGGAGAGAGAACATGAAGACATGGATCGTGATGCACTATGATATGGACCAATTGTGCAAATTTTATGGCAATGTGGCTTATTCAAGTTCTTTTGTACTTCCAACATGCAGGCCAATGTTTGCTTGCTTGAGTATTTGATCAGCTATTGGGACCATGACCTTGGTGCTTTTGATCTTTAAGGGGAGATCTTGGAAGTATCCGTAGAAGATATGTACTTCATCATAAGTATATCTCGTAGGGGAATGCCCATGAACTTCAAGGGAAGAGGTAGGGGTGGTGATCCTATGAGTGTCCAAAACTATGTTGACACCTACTGCACACCAGGTACTCAAAAGAAGGGATCACACATCCCTATTGTTCACATCACCAACTTCCCATTACAGGTAAAGGTGAGTACTGTGGTGAGAGTTGCAAGATCATATTAATTGCATCTAGCCACTAGGATGTAGATGAGAGTTGCAGTGGAGTGTGTGCAGGGTATTATTTTTTACTAGTTCTCGGGTATGATCCCGATCATGAGGAAACAACTCTTTGACTGCACGAGAGGACACCAAAAAAACTTTGGATATTCTAGCATATTGGTGGTGTTCTTGTTTGAGAGAGTGCCTTCCATCAGTCCTGCAGAGGCACTACCAGCATTTTCTCCTCGCCAGCCTAGACTGACCAGGTGGGTCTTCCTCCATCAAGGAGGCAGAGGGTCGGTTTAGAGCATGTATGATGATGATTTTTATGTATGGTGGGAGAGGCAATTGCCAGCTCTCGAGAAATTTCCCTACTCTAGGTTGGATTTTCGTGGAGACAACGATCTTGTCCTCCCACTAGGAGGAGCATGGGGAGAGCTAGGTATTTTATTTTTATGTTTTTTTTTAATGAATTTTAATCATAAAATTATATACATATCTATAAAAGTTTTAATCTATTTTTATGTTTTTGAAATGCAGATGTTGGACCCATAAGCCCCAATGGGCACCCAAAGATGTATGTGTGGCCTGTACCGGTTGGAGACTAGGGTATAATCAGGGTACTCGAGGGAAATATGGCCAGGATGAGCCAAGGAGTTCTGATTATATGGATTGAGCGAATTCCTGTCATTATGCAGGAATTTGTAGTAGGAATTCCACCCATCTGGATACGCCTGTTGAGGAGGGTATCCAGGATCGTTCTCTTTTATAGGGAATTCAAAGAGGTTGTTGCAGCTGATGAGACTGATGATGCCGATGATCAGGCCTAGGTCTATAGACATTTTTATGGATTACGATCCAGTTTTTTGTATATTTATACAATTCTGACTAGATCTTGGATCAAAATTCAACCTATCTATGGACATATTTTTACATATATANTATTGTATTTTCATTATGTGGAATGTGATTAAATGAAATATAATCGAAATTTATTTCAAGTTATCTAACCTGCAAAAACTGACGTAACAAGGTAGGGTTTTGCACCTGATAAGCTCCATTGAGCTGGGAAACCACGAGTTGGGAGTCAAGTCTGACTTCTAACCGGGTGATTCCACGTGACGAGGCATCCCATAACAACTCAATAACTGCCCTGTACTCCACCACATTATTAGTAGTAGGACCTAAGTAAGCGCCTCAAGAGGAAACTAGTTGTCCTGAGGGTGAATAGATGACCCATGCGGCTGAAGCCAAGTTACAAGTATAACGACTAGCGCCATCCACAAAACCTACGAACTACTCAGTTGACATCTGTAACAACCAATAGATGATATAAGAGACACTAACCAGCTAACTATTGTATAGAAAAAGTACATACAATAAAAATAAAAGAAAAAGCGGTAAGCCTAGGCATAGTACTTCTTCAAGTAGAGCCCATTTCTAGGCTCAAGCAGCTTATTTCCATCAAAATCCGTTAATTCATACACTCCTTTCTTTAATACCTTTGACACAATGTAGGGACCTAACCATGTGGATTTGAATTTTCCTACCCCCAGTTGTTCTTTGTCTTGATCCCAAAGCAAGACAAGATCCCCTTCAGAAAAAATTATAGGCTTAATAGCTTTATCATATTGGTTTTCAACCCTATTTTTATGAGCTTCATTTGTTTTCAACGCATCTCTACATCGTTCATCTAGATTTTACAGATGTAGCAAATGTTCTTCTAACTCTGTAGTGTCAGAAAGTACATGAATGGAAATTTTAAGCGATGGAATTTCACATTCAACCAGAGTGACTACTTCCACCCCATGAACAAGTTGGAAAGGTGAAAACCCTGTGGCAGTCTTGACATTATTCTGGTATGCCCAAAGTGTGGGATATAGCATAATATGCCAATTTGATTGGGCTGCGTTGATGGTATGCTTGAGAATGGTATTTAAGGTCCTAATGACTACCTCTACTTGACCATTTGCTTGCGGGTAGAAGGAATATGAATGGTCTTGCTTGAACCCTAGCATAGTAGTCAATTTGGTCATCATACTATTCTAAAAATGACTGCCATGGTCAATGACAATATCCTTTGGAATTTAGCGAGTAATGATCTGGTTGAACACAAAGAAAGCTACAGTTTCACCGTCAGCTTTGAAGGTAGGCATTGCCTCTGGTCACTTTTTGAAGTAATCGACAGCGACAATGATATATTTGTGCCCCCCAGCCGAGACTGGGTTGCACGTCATGTAATCCATCCCTCGTTTAGTGAATGGGCCACTGCAATGATGGGAAATAGTAGAGCAGGATGTGACCTCATTTTCCTGGTGTAGAGCTGACAAGGATGATAGTGCTTCACAGCTTCCACACAATCTTTAAAGATCGTGGGCCAGAAATAACCGGCAAGTAAAATCTTCTAGGTCGTTGCTCACCCAGATAAATGACCCCTGCATGCTCCGCTATGGGAATCATTTAGGACACGCTTGGCCTCCTCGTGGGTGAGGCATCGATGCAAAACCAAATCTACCCCTCTATGGTACAAAGTATCCCCGATGATAAGGTAATTTTTCGCATGTATACGAATTTTACATCACTCTTCCCTCGAGAAGGATGCAGGACACTTCAGAATTTGGAGATAGATAAATATATCTCTGTACCAAGGATCAGAGGTGGAAATCAAAAAGATGTACTCATATGGGAATGAGTCCTCTTCAACCACTACATTCTCTTATGTAGGAAATTCTACAATAAGCTTTGCAAAAACTAAGGACTTTTTATATTTGGCAGACTGAAAATCCAAGTCAAACTCTTGGAGAATGACTATCCATTTATTGAATTTGCCCCAATTATGCGTCAGGAAAAAACATACTAAAAGGGATTGACATCTGCCACTACTTTAGTGGTCCTTAGTAGCATGTAGTGATGTAACCTTTGAACAACATAAACAGCTCCTAAAGCTAACTTCTTGACGTGAGAGTATCAAAGTTCAGGACCACCTAATGCGCGACTAAGATAATAGACAACATTCTCCTGGATCTTGTCGTCCTCCTAAACCAATACTACCCCAATGGTTGACTCTAACGCAGCCAGATACAATATAAAATCCCTATATTAATATGGTGGTTGTAACAAAGGAGCCGACATCAAAGCTTTTTTCAATGCCGCGAAAGCAAGTTGTGCGGTTTCATCCCATACAAATGGAGTGTCTTGTTTCAGCAAGCGAATGAAACCCTTAGTAATCTTGACATAGTTAACAATAAAACGTCGAAGGAAATTAGATTTTCCTTGTAGGCTTTGAAGTTTCCTGATATAACGAGGAGGCAAATTTACAATGGCCTCAACTTTCAAAGGATCCACCTGAATACCTTTGTTCGACACGATGATCCTGAGTAACCTTCTCGGCTCAATGCAAAAAGCACACTTTTGGGGATTCAAGCATATTTTATAATGTCTGCATTGTTCAAAAATTAAGCGAAGGTGATCTGGATGGTCGATCCTCTTGCGAGAATGAGCAGGTAGATCATCCATGCACAGTTCAACAATATTTTTAATATCATGGAAGGAAAAAATCATTTCCCGCTAAAAGGTGGCCCTGCATTTTTCAAAACAAAGGGCATTTTCTTGTATGCAAAGGTACCCCATGGAAAAATAAAATCCATTTTGTGTTGGTCTTCTGGTTTGTTTTGAATTTGATGGTATCCAAAAAAACCATCCATAAACGAAAAAACTTCACTACCCGCATAAGCATCAACGATTTGATCTATAAAAGGTGTGGGGTAATTGTCCTTGGGACATGCCTTATTCAAGTCATGAAAGTCCGTGCACACATGTATTGTCCCTTGTTTCTTGTCAATAGGAACGGGATTGGATACCCATTTCGTCAGAGCAATCAGGTAGATAAACCCTGCTTTCAGCAATTTTTACACTTCAACTTTAATAGCTGTCGCTTTACGCAGGTTAACAGGTCTAAGATTTTGTTGCATCGGTTTAGCGTCATGATAGGTTCATATTTCATGCTCCACAATCGATGGATCAATTCCTGGCATCTCCTCATATGACTAGGAAAACATGTCGCAAAACTCCTTAAATGAGGCAGTATATATAGAAATCTCCTCTAGAGAGCAGTTTGCACCGATATGCACATTTTCGATGACGTCGGGATTTACAGAGATGTTGATAGGAATGGTAACAAAAATATTTTCCATATTCCCCTCAGGAAATATTCCCTTCTTAGGAAAAGGATTAATTGGTACATCAACATCTTCTTCCAGTCTCACATGGAACTCCGGGTTTTCAATTCTACTCATCTCTGGAAGAAACTAGGATCTATGGTCAAGATCTTCGCAAATCTTATCTCTCCCACTCATGGATTCCAAAATTTCTTCATCCGAAGGCAAAACCATGTCTAAGCAGTCATACGAATATAAAGAGTTCTCTAACCAAGAAGGAAGGTAAGCTTCTTCTAACTCGTCTGAGACTGTAGAAGAGGTCGCGATAGAATCGAAAATGGTGTCTACAATAGCTTGATAAGCCAATTCCACTACAGATAAGGGCACCTGAGGTTCATAACATGAAGGAAGGACCCAAGGATCAATTCTATCGACAACCGTCATGATAGACTTCCCTACACTGGTAGAACCTAGATAATTTATTGGGGTTGGGATATCAAATGTTCCCATTAACGATGAATACATTCCAGCCCCCAAGCTCTCTATAGCCAGTTTAACTTGATCAACCAAAGGTACAGTGGAATCATTCGTTTCCAAATGGCCCTTTCAAGCGAAACTGAGTTGGTCAATGGTAACAAACTTCCCTTCATGTGGAAAAACCACCACTCGAAGTACAACCAAGGCAATCACGCACATGGCATAATTCCAGCTTCTCCCTATAAGGGAGTTATAGTCCAAAGGAGCATCAATCAAATCAACTTCAACAGACACTACTTTCCTTGCCAACTTAATCTCAAAAGCTGGTAGGATACCATGCAAGTGGAAAGACCTCCCATCGAAAGCAGTAAGTAAGGTGTTTGACGAAACTAGCTCAGGGGAACCCAAATCCTTCTAGCAAGAAAGAGACATAACACACGTGGAAGCACCCTCGTCAACAATCATTCGTCCAATGGTTTTACCACCATGAATGACATCTACTGACAAAGAGACATGATATGGCAGACGCATCTTAACATTTGCAAGATTGAACTTTGCCAACAGCCTCGAGGAATCCATGCTACCTAAAGCTGCTAAAAGGGCCTCCCACTAAGCAAGACAGCTCTGTATCACTTCCAATATAGACATTGCACAAGGATTTTGGGCTAAATATTCTACCACAAAGTATTTAGTAGCAACCTTAGAATCTGGAATGTGAAATGCCTTTTTAAAGACACCTTTCAATATTTTAGGCATTGGATTAGCAGGTTTCTCATTTGTGAGAGGATTAGAGGTTTCACCAGTAGAATTACCTCTCTCAGAAGCCTCCATCTCATAGTCTTTGTTTCTCATTTGGATAAAGGTACTAGATCATACCATGTTGATATAATTTTGTTTAGGGGGAGTATTAGCATTGCCCTTGGCTACATTAGAAACAAAAGTTGCATTCTGTCCTTGTGGAAATGGATCCTTCAGGACAGTCGGTTGTTGGTTCTTAAGCAACCTTTGAACTTGATCAATGAGAGGGCATTGATGAGTCAAGTGATCTCCCTGATAGAACTTACAGGGAAAATTCACCTTCTTCTTATCCTTCTTACCCCCATAATCATTATTAGTGAGTTTCTACTTGTTTTGATTGCCCTCACCCTTCTTCCCTTTCTTATTTTTCCCACTGGGCTTATGATTTCCCTTTTGAGAAGATTGTGCAAAAACATTTGCATTTTGAGGTGAGGGGGCAGCCTTTGTTGCCTCCGCTATAGATTGGTTCACTGAAAACTCATGGATTTGTTTGGCCAGTGACTCTACAGTGGGAGAATTCACTGAACCAACCACACCATCGGCATGGGGTCCAGGATTGGGTTTCTCGACACTATGGGTAGACCACAGTACCTCAGGTAATATTTCACATAATATCCTAGACTAAGCATATTGATATCCATATGTTGGGCCTTGAGGATGGATTCTTCTTCATTGGTCACCCCCGAAGTGGATACATCCTTAGATATAGAAGGCAGTAATGATTTTAGGAACCACTCTAACAAGAACTCAGGGGGTATGGTGGCTCTGATAAGCCTCTTTCGTCTTCGCCACTCTTGGATATGATCTAAGATGTGTGTGGCTTTGTCTTGTTGAAAGGTAGAAAATGGGTATGTGCTGGAATCATATCAGACAAGAAGCTGAAAGTGATTAAGAAACACATTTGCTAAGTCCCAAAAACTGTCAAATGCAGCAGAGGGCAGTTCAATATACCACTTTGCTGTGACACTATTCAAAGTTATTTGGAACATCCTCAACCGAATGGTGTCATCGATCAGTGAGTTGAAAGAGCACCATCAATGAAAAGTGGTGATATGGGAACCTGGATCTTCACCAATTTTTCTGTCAAACTTGGGAATGTCTGAGGGTAACTTGCTTGGAACAGGTGACCACATGGCACTATACCTTACCAGGTCATTGATCAACTTAGACAAATATGGCAAGTTTAAAGTTTCCAGGAAAGGAAGTTTAGGCCTAACCGAAGCTTGAAAATCATGATTCTGGGAAGTCGAAGGACCTGCCCCCTGGTTCCCAAACATAAAGGTGGGGTTTCCCCCAGCCATCGGTTGTCAAGTAGTTGGACTAATTTGAAATGGATTACACTTGTAAGCCAGTGGATTACTTGTGTGCAGTGTAATATAGGTGATTTGAGCCGCTCCAGATGAGAGTGGATTCTGAAAGACATGAGCAGATATCCCCCCTATAAAAAGAGAAAAGGGATAGCTCGTGAATGGGGCTGAAACCGAGGTTCGGAAACCTTGAAAAAAATCGTTTGTGTTTTCGAATTACATGCCTTCATATGTAGGTGTAGGACCTACATAAGGAGTGGATGGGGGAATATGTCCCCCATTCCACAAGAATCCCTGAACAAACGAATAGGATCCACTAGGACCACTTTGAGTAGTATGCATGAAAGAGGGTGAAGGAAAAGGTACACCGGGAATCCCAGTCAATACCCCACTAGAAGGACCTACTACATGGGAGAAAACCAGTGGTTGGACCACTCGACTACTTGGTGATAAAGGTGTAGTAGATGCACTTGGTCTAGGAGCACCAACCGGGGGAGGTGGCACTCCTCCAGCCAAAATGGCTGAAGTGGGGGTAGGAATACCCTCTCCAAAACTAGCCATAGTTCTGCTCACAGGAACACCAACAATAGGTGAAGTAAATGGAAGAACTTGGACGATCACAAGATCACTTAAGTCATTCATAGGTGGGTTAAAGTTTCTTGAAAACTCTTCAGCTTGCAATTATTCGATCTCTACTACAGTTGTATCAACTTGATTAGTCCAAAGTTTCGGTTCACCTGGAACTTCGCTTACTCCTACCAATTTGAATGAACCGTCAGTATCTAATCTCCGCCTTTGAGGGGGCGATGGAGGATCCACTGTATCAGATGGAGGAAGGTTTTGCAACCTTATTGACATACAGAGAGGTTGGTTTTCCACAGCTAAAAATTTGACTCACACACACCTAAAGGCAGATTAAATACAGACAAACCAAACAAAACTCACTTAAAATTTTCCTAAATCCAAATAGACACAACAGGTATAAGATATGCCTTCCAGAAGAAAGTTGATAGATGATTACTTGGAATCCCTATAGATGTTCTTAGGCACAAGCAGAGGAATCACCCAACTGCCCTCCCACACCTTCTACCGAGGTTACCTTCCAAGCTCGTCCAAGGTAAACCAGAAATAGCCTTCTGGTATTACTTGTGTATGAACCCTAGTGTCAAGAGACTAAAGGCTACCGAAACTATACTGAGAGTCTGGAGGGAAAATCGCAAGCCTGATTCGTATGCATGGGCAGGGTTGAAAATCCTGAAACTCTGTCAACACCAGCACCACACGGGGCCCAAGAGGTGGTATTGACAAAATCCCTAGATGTGTAAAAATCCTGATCTATGCTCGAACAAGGAATCAAAGGGTTATCTCCTCAATATAAGTCCTAACACAACCTCGTGCTTAACTCCTATGTGAGAGGAGCTTTCTAGAATCTCTCAATATAGAGGAGGATTTACCTAGTGAATGGCAAACTATGTCTGAAATCAAATACTTATGGACATTTAAAACTCCCTATTCCACAAGCCTAGCCTAGACTAGTTGATGTATGAACCTAGAAAAAAAGAAACTTACTAATAATTTTTAATTAAATCATTTTTTTTAATGGTTGTTTTTAGTCAGAGGTAGTGGTGTGCAACTGAATGGTGTTATAGACTCGATAAAAGAAAGAAAAAAAATGATGTAGATAACTAGAAATTTAAAGTAAAATGCAACTAATATGCCAACTTTTCTTTTCTTTTTTGTAAATGAAAGCTAATGAATTTAAACTAAGCATGAGAAACTACAAGACTTTAATTTTTTTATTTTTCTTGAAAAATAATGAAAATCTCACTAGATGCAACCTAATGCAAAGAGTATACAATTTTGTCTTTTCTTTTCAAAAATCTTCAAAATTTATAAATGGAACTAAATGCGAACTTGAGTAAATTTGACCAATCTGAACATATAGCAGTGAATGATGTAAAATAGATCTCAAAGCAACACACTTCAACCCAAAAGAAGAAATGGAACAAACCCCAACCTTGGTGGAGCTAACAAACTCAAAATTCTACTAGATCCACAAAAAGGAGAGTGACAAACTCAGGCTACAAACAATAGTGCAAAGTATAAAGTATTCAAAGGACTTGATCACTGACCTAGAACACAAGCATTCAACCCAAAATCCAAGTACGAGGACAACTAGCATTCACCAATGAAGAAATTCAAACACAACAAACCCAAGGACTTGAAAAATCAAGTGAACTGTGTGATGTACAGACCTATGATTCATAGAATCATGTCATAAACAGGACCTACACAAGCATTCAAAAGGCCACTAAACAGGGACAATAAAAAACCCTATTAACCTAAAGAAAGATAAAGGAAACAGACGATTGTTATAGGGACAACCCGCGTGTGACACGCAACTATGTAGAAAGCAACCCTCATGTACATGGTGGAACACGCGACTGTCAACAAGACAACCCACATGTACTGCTAAAAAAATTTACAAAGAAAAAAAACTAGCAAACAGGCCATGTACATGCCCAACTAAAAATCAAAGGAAAAAAGCAAGTAAATCACACCCAGAATAAAAAAAACAAAGGCTGGTCAGCAAAACTAAAGGGATGGACCCACAGCAAGTTGGACTCCTTAGTGGAGTCGCCAATTCTATTGTTCAGGAAAATGCACCCTTATAACCTAGGGTCTCTGGGGTTACCAACTTACTAAGATAGACTTGCAGACAATTAACCATGTAGAAATGGAAATAAGAATAGGAAGAAAATGGGACAAACCTGGTTTATGACGGTTGATCCAAGATTTTTCTTCTCCTCTTCCAGTTGCTTCCATAGCTTCTAGGGATTTCTCCAAACACCTGCAAAGAACAAGTTCTATATATATATATATATATATATATATATATATATATCAATGGTTAATGAAATACACATTCATAATGAAATAATTAAAATAATTCATAATCCATCATATACAAGAGTGCACCAAATTGGAAGAAGAAACTTTCTTTATTTATAAATAGGGAATGGTGAGATTACAACCCAACTTCTAAAACAAGGAATCCTCTACAAACCAAGGACACTGGTTTTTGCTGCTTCCAGACGTCTAAAGGCATACCACCAACATAACTTTGCTCTTCTCAGAATGATTCATTAGCCCCATCCCATGGCATCTATTTATACATTAGGAAATAGAGAAGTTTCGACGGTTAGGATGATTGAGACAGTTGAGATAGATATGATTAGGGACTCAACTAATCTCAACTAATCATGATTTATATTTTTTAACTTTGAATTAAGGTACATGCAAGTATTTATATAGGCAAGTTGTGTATGACACCCGCCTTGCCTTAAGGAAACCCGCATGTTCAATGTACATGCGAGTTGCAATGCAGATACTCGTTTGTGATACGCGAGTTGTTGTGCAAATAGTCACATGTGCAACCCTAATGTTCAAACAAAAATATGTTAAGCTAGCGAGGAGATGATGTATCCATAGTCATGCCCATCTATAGTGTTTTGGCTACTTCAATCTAGATTGTCCTTTTGTGTCCCGACATATTGGATGTCAGTACTCAGACGGAGAAGTGCCATTTTACATGATAACACTTTTCCAAATCGAACTTTAATATAAAACAAGTGAGATTTTTCTTCTTAATAGAATGTAGACATTCCTGATCAATGCCCACATCATCCAGTATTTGGTGATTTGGTAGGAAACCATACTGTTCATCCGAGATATGATTTCCCAAAATGGGCTTAATTCTATTCGCTATAGTTTTAGTGATAATTTTGTAAAGTAGATTGAAGAGAGAAATCAGTCTGTAGTCATTAAAGGTAACAAGTCTATCCTTTTCAGGGATAAGAATAATATAGGTCAAATTCAAGCAGTCGGGAACCACCCCCAGTCGGTGAGTGTCTTCACTTGCCTCAATAATATCATCACCCATCATATCATGAAAATGTAGAAAGAATTCTACAGTCCATCCATTAAGGCCTGGGCTCTTATCAATAGTAAAACCCTTAAGAACTTTCAAAATATCATCATATGGAATGACCCTACCAATCACTTCACAATATTTTCTTTCAAATAAACGTGGGTATATTTTTATAGTTTTCATATCATCAAAAATATTAGTGGCATTGATGTCTATGTAAAACTCTTGAAAGAAGGTATTAGTATCTCATTTTAGAGATTTGTTATCACAAAGAAGCTCATCCCCATCATCACCCATTTCCCAAATAACATTATTCAATCTTCTTTTATTAGTAAAGTTATGAGAAAATTTGTTGTTATTATCCCCCGCCTTAATCCATGTAGCTCTACTCTTCCGTTAGAGAGTTTATTCCTTCAATAAAAGAAGTTGTTTCTTCTTGGAAATAAGTGGATGATATCTTTGCACATCCTCTTCATTAAACCTACTATCAATAATAAAAGAATCGACCAAATGGATTTCCTCCTAACATCTGCAAGAGCCTTGTTTTTATCAATATTCTTTTGTCTTTCCCATTTCATCACATCCCTTTTTAACAAATTGAGCTTATTAGAAAGACTGTGCCTCGGATTCAACAATTGAGCAGAGGAGTCATAGTTGTTGATCCAATTGTCATTTATCATAGAGTTAAAATCCAGATCTCCCAACCACACCGGATTAAACTTGAAAGGGTATGAGATCAAGCTGGTATCAAAATCCAATTGGAGAATAATGGCCTTATGGTCAGAAAATCCAGTTGAATAGTTCCAGGATCTATAACGACCAACTTCTCACATAGTTCCTTCAGCATATAAAATATGTTCGGTCTCTTAGCGATACCTGCAAGGCCACACCTCCAATTCAACCAAGTAGGAGCTAAAACTGCAGGGGCAATATCCAACAGATTAGCAGCCTTAAAAATATCTAAGAAAAACTCTGCCAAAGGATCCACATCTTTCCCCACACCCCAAACTTCACCAGGTGAATTGGTAAATTTTATATCCCCTTCCACTATGAAGATATGATCCAATAGTAAACCTGAATCAACCAACTGATCCCCAAAAATTTTCCTATTTGTATAGGGTCCATAAATATTCAAATTACGAACCATAGAGGAAAAACCCTTTAACTTACCTTCCACAATAATACCTGCACAATATGAAAAAGATTTAATATCATCCACTAATGGATTCCAGGTTATCAGGGTCCCTCCAAAGTAACCATTACCATCAAATGCAAAAACTATTCAACAAGGCTTGATCCTTAAGAAAAAATAACAGGAAGAAGAAGTTGGCATCATAGTCTCCTACAACATCACAATCCTCGATTTCGAAGACTTAATAAAAAAATTTAGAGCATTTCTCTTAGAGCCACTACCCAAACCCCTGATATTGAATGGTGTAATTATCACTTAAACTTATCATATGGGGTCGCCACATCTCTAAGAGCCCAAGTAGGTGAACTTGGAGAAGGTTCCATAGAATCACATAAACCTATGTCTAATAATGGAGGGATAGTCTGATTGATAAAGTCATTTCTGCCTAAAGAGGGCTTCTTCCCAAGCGAAGGGTTACCCCTACCTCTAACGGGATTTTGGGGTTTTCTAACAGAGACATTCACTGCCCTGATGGATGAAATGGGAAGGATATTTGGATTCTCCACTTCCTCCAAAGCATAAATATGAATAGAATTGAGTGACGCAAAGGGAACCCATCTCTTCTCTACGGATCATCCAAGAGAGGAGTCAGGGATCAAGGAAGTGGATAAATTGTCATCCAGAGTTGTCGGACGAGAAGTGGGAAGGGTAGGGAAATCATCCTCCGAGAAGATGGGGTGCTCCAAATTCATCACCTGAGAGGAATCAATTATCATATTGGATGAAAGATCCACACATAGAGGTTCTAAATTTGAATCTCCCTCCTTAGAAGGAGCCTCGGAGTAACATTCCTCAATATCAGTTTCCCCCTTAATCAATAAATAATTAGTAAGGTCACAATATTACTTATGGTCCAATTCTAAACCCTCCACAAAATCCTTGTAGCCCAAAATGGACATAGCACTCGATATGTCTTATGTAGAAATGAATTTCAAAAGAATAGGTACAGTCTGTGTGAACTTACGAACAAAGGCGAGTGCAAATTCCTAGTTTACATGAACAGGTAAACTAAGGGAGTTCCCCATCAGATCCATATCTTCCAATTCAACAACCTTTAAAACATGTTCCTTACCTAAAGCCAAAGGTCTAGAGGAGCAGAAATCCCTAGAATGACCAATATTTCGGTGGAGATGGCACCTAAAATGAATGTTTCAGTAATATAGTCATTAAATAAAAGTGCCTCCTTCCCATCTGACCTCTAGTTATTTCAGCATACCATCTCATGCCTCGACTTCCACCAAAACCCTAGGGGTTCTTTAATAGAAACCGAGAAACTGACCATCTTCCATCAAGATAAACTTCCCGATAGAGTTAGCAATCCCCATAAATCCTTTAATGTTCTAGCAATGGATTGGAAAGTCATGAAGAAGCACCCAAAGATGATGCTTGTCCAACTTTTCACTCTGTGGGTCAAAACCCACATGCTATATTTTCAAAAACACTGAACCATGTCCTATGACCCGGAACCTTTACTCAATGGCTGACTAATCCTCCTCTGACATAAAGTGTAAGATAATCCATCTGCCATCCAACATCATTACCCATGGGAGATTTATAATTATAGGTTTCCATGTTTCCCGAATCCATGGAACAATATCCAACCTATAGAGTTTTAGAAATTCTAAATTTCCCACCATTTCCTAGTGAGATAGGGCCACCACCATGTCCATCGTAACGTCGTTGCCAAGAACACATACACATTGCACTGGCTTAACCTTTTCAAAGATAATTTTTTTAGACTGAAAAGGAGTGATGCCATATGGAACAGAACCCAGACCAGTATGTTTTTTAGTAGAAATTCCATGCGAGTGCCCCAACCCTGAGGATACCACATCCAACTTCGACAAAGGTACAATCGGTCTAGTGCTCAAATAATTGGATGAGTGCTCCTTATACCTAGTACCCCACAACTCCGACCCAGGTTTAGCCCCAACATCCAAATGACCCAAATGAGAAGAAATCTTGAAATGATCATGACTAGATGGAGATAGACCACCCTCCTTCGGTATTCTTTTTAAAAAAACCATTTTCTCATTAAAGTTAGCTCAGATACCCAAGCACATGGGATCCTCACGAGTCATAATAGACGGAAACCTTAAGGTAACCACCAGAAGGCTGCCAAGGTAACCAGAGAAGACCCTCAACTATAAAACCCTAAACAAGTTGCAGAAAATGGAAGGACCCTCACATGACCCTGTCCCTTCACCAGGAAGCAGCACAATGATGTTTAACTTCCCACTTTTTGTATAGGTTGGTACTAGTCTTATCATATAGATAAAATGGACTCGTGTCCATTGATTTCTCCCTAGAAGGGGTAACAAGGATGAAAAAGTAAATCCCACCCAATAAAATACATCCTCCATGTTAAGTTTTTAATGGTTATACTGTAGAAGATAATGTTCTAGTACTAAAGATGTTCTTCCTCTTTGATCTTCTACAACACTCAATCAGTTGATCCTTTGCAGCAACACTTTGATATTTCATCTTCTTGCAACACTCGATCACTTGATCCTTTGCAGCACTCGATCACTCGATCCTTTGCAACACTCGATCACTCAATCCTTTGTAGCATCACTTCGATCTTCTTGATCCTTTGTATCAACACTTCGATCTTCTTGATCCTTTACAACACTTCGATCTTCTCGATCCTTTGCAGCAGCACTTCAATATTCTCGATCATTTGCAGCAACACTTCGATCTTCTTGATCCTTTGCAACAGTACTTCGATCTTCTTGATCCTTTCAACAACACTTATATCTTCTCGATCCTTTGCAAGAACACTTTGATCTTCTTGATCCTTTGTAGTAGCACTTCGATCTTCTTGATCCTTTGCAACATTAATTCGATCTTCTCGATACTTTGTAGCAACACATCAATATTCTCGATCCTTTGTAGCAACACTTCGATCTTCTAGATCCTTTGTAGCAACACTTTTATCTTCTTGATCCTTTGCAGAAGCACTTCGATCTTCTTGATCCTTTGCAGAAGCACTTCAGTTTTCTTGATCCTTTGCAGTAGTACTTTGATCTTATCAATCCTTTTCAATAGCACTTCGATCTTCTTGATCCTTTGCCACAACACTACCTGCAGTACACATGATCTCTTTGTGGGATGATCAATCCCTATCACTTTATGAAATAGGTCCAAGGATGATGCAATCCTCATCAGCCTACTCCCCCTTAACAAGGAGGGTCCATAATATTGACCAGCTAGATCATCTACAAACCAATGTAGGACCACATCATATACAGTTGAATGTAGATCTTGTCCACAAATGAATGTAGGACCTATTGTCTGCAAGGACTCATCATAGACCATCCTCATCCTATTAAATCTAGGACCACTCCCAAGTGAGTTTTATTTTCTATGGCATCTACAAATGAACGTAGGAACACTCTCCATGCGAGAGTGTCGTCTGCAACTGAATGCAGGACCTTTCATTCGTAAGAACTCATTGTATACCATCCTCAGCTTATTAAAGATAGGACCACTCCCAAGCAAGTGTTATTTTCTATGGAATCTACAAGTGAATGTAGGCACACTTTTAATGTGAGAGTGTCACCTGCAACTGATGCAAATCTCATCTGCAACTAAATGCAGGACCTGTCGTCCATAAGGACTCATCATAGACCATCCTCAAACTGTTAGAGATAGGACCACTCTAGGTGATTTTTATATTCTACGGCATCTACAAGTGAATGTAGGCACACTCTCCATGCGAGAGTGTCGTTTGCAACTAAATGTAGATCTCATCCACAAATGAATGTAGGACTTGTTTTTCATAAGGACTCATCATAGACCATCCTCATCTTGTTAAATCTAGGACCACTCCCAAGCGAGTGTTATTTTCTATGTCATCTACAAGTGAATGTAGGAACACTCTCCATGCGAGAGTATTGTTTGCAGGACCATCCTTAGCTAGTAAGGGCTAGGACCACTCTTGTTAAGAGAGTGTTATTGTTTGCAATACCATCCTCAAAAGAGGATACTATCATCCACAAGTGAATGTCAGAACTCATCAGCATCTACAGGTGCACTTGCCTCTTTTGTATTGGCGCATCACTACCATCTCATTTGTAGTGATATTCTAATCATCACTCCCCCTTTCCAAGGAGGTCCACATCATCAACCTGCTCCTCCTTTCCGAGGAAGGTCCATATCATCAACCTTCTCCTCCTTTCCGAGGAGGGTCCAGACTCCATATAATCATCATTCTCCTTGCGAGGAAGGTCTGTAAAATCATCATCATTGTTCCTCCCTCTGAGGAAATTCTTCAACATCATCGCCATTGTTCCTCCCTATGAGGAAAGATCTATGTCATCATCATTGTTCCTCCTTGCGAGTAAAGTATTCAGCATCATTAAAATTCTTCCTCCTTATGAGGAAGGATCTATATCATCATCACTGTTCCTCCTTGTGAGGAAAGTCTTCAACATCATCATCAATGTTCCTCCCTATGAGGAAAGATCTATATCATCATCATTGTTCCTCCTTATGAGGAAGGATCTATATCATCATCATAGTTCCTCCTTACAAGGAAGGATCTATATCATCATCATTGTTCCTCCTTACAAGGAAGGATATTTTCAGACTACACCAAGCTTGTCACTGAAGTATTCAAACTTTACTCAAGACAGAGGTTTGGTCAACACATCAGAAACTTGCTCATTGGTACTTCACATACTGAAGTTTTATATCTCCCTTCTGTACCATATACCTTATGTAAAAATATCAAATTTCTATGTGCTTTGAATTATCATGGAACACAATATTCTATGTCATCTTTATACAACTCTGGTTTTCACATAGAATCACTTTGGTATCCAACTTCAAATCAAAAAGACCTGACATCAGCTTCCGAATCCATATGGCTTCACAAATAGTAGAGCAAGCTGCTATGTACTCTGCTTCAATCGTGCTAAGAGAAACACTGAAATGTTTCTTGCTAAACCATGAGATCATGGCATATCCAAAACAATAACATCCACCTAAGGTGCTCTTCCTGTCTAAGGCACTTCCTTCCCAATATGAATCTGTATAACCATACAATTTGTAGTCATGATCTCCATTATAGTATAGTCCAATGTTTGTCGTACTTTTCAGGTACCTCATCACATGCTTTGTAGATATCAGGTGAACACATCTATGCTTTGTTAGATGTTGACTCAGGGTGTTCACAACAAAGCATATATTTCTCCTAGTATTCGTTAGATACATTAACGACCCAATAATATGTCTGTAATGAGTCATATCCACTAAATCTGATGATTCATCATATAACAACTTTAGGTTGGTATCCATCGGTGTGTCCATGGCTTTACAATCCAACGTATCAAATCTTCTAAATATTTCCACAGCATACTTTGCGAAGATGCATTGCTTCACTACAGGTTGAACGTGTTGTAATGTACTCAGCCTCTTCATGAGATCATATCCGATCCCAAACATCCTGAGGTGATCTTTTTTTCCTCATCACTTCCTCTTTTCATATACAATTAGTTCATCATGTAAGGTCATTGGCATATCCCAGTCTTCTACATTCAACCTTGAAGTTTGGAACCCACTCTACTCTTGGTAAATCCTTAGTCCATCAGGAAGTTGTCCATCCTGTCGTACCATGTCGAACTCGAAGATCTTCTGTAGTCACTCCCCCTGAAGCGGAGCTTCATCTTACCTATGCATTGTATACTCTATGTATTGAAACATTATGTATTGGAGTGATAGGTATCATCCTTTGCTACTAATATTCTATGTATCCATCTCAGGTTATTAGATACCAAGATCCTTTATCTTGAACTTTGTTGAAAAGTTCCTCTTGCACCCAGCTGTGAGCTTGTTGTATTCTATAGGTTTCCATATTCAACCTTGTAGCAAAGGTTAAGATATTAATCACTATAGGTGATCTTCAAGCTCCTTATGTAACTAGATGTGTTGAGCTCGTACAAAGTCTTTTATGCACATGTGTTTATTTGCTTGATATATACTTCTGCTTCACTAGAGAAGTGTGTATGGTCAATGGAATATGTCATTCCATAATCTAGTCCCTCTTTCTAATACAAACCACGAACCTTTCTTTGTATACTTGATCTTGTATATCCACATGGAAGACACTACGGAATTCCTTTCAGGTCTCAGAACCATATCCTATACATCATTCCCCATGATCAACTGATACTCTTTGATCGTAGCTTCTTCCATAGATAGAAGGGTATGTATCAATGATGTCACTCAATTGTTCCACATAACTAGAGTGTATCTGAGGCCTCTTATTTTATTTGGAAGTCCTGACATAATTTTCTTCATCTTGAATTATCTCTCATGCCTAAGGTGGTGTTCATCTCTCGAGGTGGATCTACTGCTCTCTTATATTCTTTTGAAGCTCTTTCTTCTGTCATGATGTCTCTGACCCTAGGAGCTTCAGGTTCATCTTTATGTATGTTTATTAGAGTGAAACTTGAACTGTCATCACTTGTTCTTCATAACAAGTCTCATCCTTCTTTTATTTTAGGTGATTGTACGTGATCTTTGCTACAAGTCAAATGCACCAGTTTCATCATTTCATAAGACATATTCATAATCACATATTCTTATGCATAAAGATATAATTGTGCAACTATTTTAGCCAATACAACATTCATCCATATCCCTTATACACACAGAAACTTTCCAAATGCCTTCCATCTCTACCATAACATCATTGAGATTATGCACTAATCCCAATATGTCAGCAAATAGGTTTCATTCTAGATAAGTAGCAATGGAGTGTTGTATAGTACCATGGGTTACTTACCCATAACATGCATATTAGTATTATATTGTGATTAATGCAAACATCTACCATGCATAATACATTTCCTTGAACACAACAAAATAATCACAATTCAAATACTTATCTTTTGTGTGTTTGGTAGACTCCTTCTTGATCCTTATGTCCTGGATCCTTCTACTGATTCTGGGAACTAGTACAATTCGCATTCCTCATAACTTAAGGAATATTTAGTGGTGTGAGAATAATGTCTTTATTTGACTTATTCAAGTTGTTCTTTGGTTTGAGAAACCTTTTGAAGTGGAACTGCATGGTCTCTGAGTTCTGTATATTCACATTCTTTAGCTAGTTCCTTAATGTCATCTTTATGTTGATATTCTTTCCTTCGTATAGGTTGGTCATCGTACCGAACATATCCTTGGGAGTCTACAAGGATGTTACATGTGAGATCCAATGGAGGCATAAATAATCCTCTTGTATTTGAATAAATCCTTCTTGTTCTTTGTCTACGTCTCCCTCTAGATTTGAAGCTTCTTCTTTGACATAGTTCTCCAGGTCATGCTTCTTCCTGTATGAGAAGCGCTTTATACTTCCATGCTCAGGGGTTCTTGGCTTCTTCAATATTGTTCTCAATATTGGTATTTCTTTTCATCATGATAAAAATGAGAACCTCAAATGGAAATGGAGAGGATGAACTTACCAATGAGATTGCTTCAACTTGATGCTAGATTGAAATATTTTTTGGAAGACTGCTTCTAGTGGACCTAGGGTTTGACAAACAAACCCTAATTTTCAAATTAGATATCTTTTAGATCTAATTGGATAGAAATATGCACCTCCTCAAGGCAATCTGGACATCATACTTATTTTCCCAAAGCTATGAACATAACTACAAAATATATGATGCCCTAGTTTTCTTCAATTTCTTCTACAAAATTGTCTGATTTTGTTTCTATTGTATCTCCTAAATTCCTACTCCTATGGGTCTAAAACTTTGTACTAAGTTATTTTTTTCTATATTATTTCCAAACCCATTGGATAGAGAAGAATTGGTTTCACCAAGTGGAACTTATGTGAATTTTACCAAGGTTACTTATTTCAATACTATTCAAAATAACGAACTTGTACAGACTTCCATGTGTCCCTGTTTCACCTTCGGTGTCTAAAAATTTTACCACAAAAACTACAGTTAGTGCCCTATCTGCAACATCTTTGTAAATTTCATTTGGACCTTCCTAGCCCGAGATATAGCAATTCTCCCTAGGTCACCTGTTTCAGGTTGAATTCCGGGAGAGGTTGGAACCCTATGTTGGAGGAATCATATCTCCTAGATTATAGAGAATCGGAGGCTGAAACATTTACACAGGGTACAAAAAGAATTAATATTCGACATGTCAAATTTTCAGCACCTGAGCCTTCTCCAATATCGATTTATAGCAAAAGTACCAACATGACTAGTTTTTGTCTTCTAGGGTTTTCAAGCATGAAACCCTAATCTTTAGTAGTTGTAGTTGTAGTAGTGTTTTGACTACACAAAGACTTCTTTCAGGGTAGCTCTGATACCATGCTAAGTTTTTAATGGTTATACAATATATAATAACATTTATCATCATAAAATCATAACCATATGCAAAAGGATCACTGAAAGATGGACAAGCACAACCACAAAAAAGAACACATAGATTTATTCTAGGAAACCCTAATGGGGAAGAAAACCCAGCAAAACTCCCTCTATATAGTTGTATCAAAAGTAAAAAGACAAGACCCCAAATAGGTGCTCCTCCCAGAATATCTCTCTCTCTCTCTCTCTCTCTCTCTCTCTCTCTCTCTCTCTCTCTCTCTCTCTCTCTCCTATGTGTTATACACAAGTGAGTGTGTGTGTTCAAATGAGGAACACAACTCCTCTATTTATACTCTTTCTATCACTTGAATTTTACCCTAACAATTCGGCCCCAACAAACTTACTGGTCCGACTTCACTTAGAAAGACACAAAACAATATTATATTATATTCAAGAGGGTACTATTGACCTAACTTACAATGGAGGTTATACCTCATGACTCTATGATGACCAAATACAACAGTAACATCCCGATGGAGGAATAAGACGTCTCCCTTGGGGTACATAAGTAAAATACATATAGAATATTCTTCGAAGTTATAATATTTCAACACCCCACAGTCTGATAGACACAAGCCAGTCTGAAACAATAAAAAACCCAAAACCATATAGGAAGACTAGAAACCACACAAAAACCAGAAAGAAAATTAATAAACATCACAAGGCCAGTCACAGGTAAAAGTAATAAGGGCACCTCAGGCATACAAAAGATAATAACCAGAATATAAGACCACCAAAAAGTTAGTATAAACTTACCAGACATGAAGGTCTACATAGACGCCTCCGTGAGTAACTAACCCCAACGTGCAGCGGATTATCTGACAGAGTGGCATAAAAAACTAAAGCCAACACAGTGTGTCCAAACACTGATGAGAAAGGTTGACACCAACGCCTAGAAAAACTCTTCAAAGTTCCAACAAAGGTAAATCCCGAAACCAACACAGTCCACACACAATGCCTTGAGTGAGGGAGGGGATAGTATACTCCATCAATTCTTTAAGTTCATGTGTCATAACATAATTTACGTATTTATTGTGTAACATTTATTATATTTAGTTTATTAGTATGTTTTTGGATAGGTGGTGAGAATGTTGAAGCAAATTGAAGTGGATTTATAAGACATAATAAAAATGATTGTAATTTTTTTATGTTATTATCCAAAATTTTAAGATACTATAATATAATAAAGTATATATCATGTATAGAAATATAAATGTGTAGCAAAACACTAATATAGATAAGATATATGAGTTATACGGTAATTTCTTAAATAATGTAAGGATTTCTTCTAAATACTCCAAGCCATTCATCATCCCATTCAAATGTTCCCTTAACAAGGACTACATTACCTCTATATATACATATTCACTCATTGCATATGAAGCCCCTTCATTAAGCCGATCACTATTACATATGTATATTACTTCTTTGCATATACATTTAGCCACATTTATGCCCCGCCTTGGGATCATATCATATATATTTAACTCCATATATACCCCCCATAGGTCTTATTATTCTAACATCATAGGAAGGAGGACTTTAGAGCCATGGTTGAAGTAGGATCTCATTGTCAAAACCCTAAAACATTTGTTATAGAGGATATCATTTTAGCTCCCTTGGTGGTCTTGGACTTGAATCACATATTTATCTCAACAATAACCCCATCCAAGGATTTAAATAAATTAAGTCGACTCAATTTTGAAGGTCAATTTCTCTTTGTAAATTAATATCAAATGGTTTTGAATTTAAAAGAAAATTGATTTTTTAGTTTATTGACAATGAAAAGAGTCCTTGATGGAGACTAATTTACAAACTAGTTTCTCTTTTACCTAAAAAAAATACCAGCACACCAAATATGTTCCATTATTAATAAATAAATAAAAACTATTGATGCTATCATGTGTCTGATAATAATAATAATAATGGGGGGCTGCACACGGTCTTCTACTGCATTGGGTTTCTATCAATGGTTTGGCCCATATCTTTTTCCTGGGGTTGTTTATGATGGATGTGGGGGTATCATCTGATTTGGGTGCGGAAGTGTCGGCACCAGTTTTGTTCGAAGGGGGACCGATTGATTTTGTCTAGACCACTGACCCTTCATTGGGGGAAGGTCTTGTCTCAAACTTTCTGGGGGGTTTACCTCACCCTCAGATTACTTCTCAAATTGGGTTTGCTGATCTGGATGGAGTTTCGAAGGACCTGGTGATTTTGGTATCTTCTGGTCATGCTGGCAGAGTGATAGCGGATTTGGAGGGATATGGTGCTGATTTGGCTTCACTGTTGGAGGTGCCTCTTGTGACTTATGTTGACCTCCTTAGGGTTTCAAATATTGGTCAAGTGGTGGTAGGGTTTACTCCTCAGTCTTTGTCGATCTCGTTGTCCTTTACGGTGGGGAATTTATTCACTATCGGTTCTGAACGTGAACTTCGTTGGAGCCCAGAGGTGGGTACTATCCCAGTGACAGTTCCCTTTGCTCAGGAGGGTGTCCAGGGTGTTTCCTAAGCTACGGATGAAGGGAATAGTACAGAGGTGGATTCACCTCTTTCTTCTAAGGTGAAATTGGGTTGGCAGGGGGCCTCGCATAAAAAACTACACTGTAAATAAAAGGGCACACCGAGACTCGTTAATTTTTGGGGTGGACTTACAAATGAATGATGTGGTTGATTTTGTTGCGACTGCAGTGGTGGGTCAGGCTCGTGGTCAGCATTTTGGACGTGACTATCTCAATCGGTGGGCGAAGGAACAGTGGGGGGGTTTTCTTCCTTGGATAGACCTGACGAAGGTGCTGCCGAAGGGATGGTTCTCTTTCGTCTTTGAATCTATTATATTGGTTGAACAATTTCTGAACCTCCAGTGGAGTATGGATGGGGTTCCACTTTTTCTAAAGCATTGGGATCTGCTTTTTGACGCAAAGAAGCAGAAGGTGGCTTTGGAACCAATCTGGGTTTGGCTTCCTGGATTTCAAATGCATCTGTGGACGCCTACATGTTTTTCTACCATTGGTAATTTTTTGGGTGAGTATGTTGCTGCGAACCTCTCTTTTCAAACTTCTGGGATTATGATGGTGGCTCATATCTTGGTCAAAATTAACATTAAACTTGGGCTTTCTAAAGATATAAAAATTCAAACTCCAACGGGAAACTTCAAACAAATCATGGATTATGAAGGGGTTCCTTTTAGGTTCCATCGTTGCTATGCGTATGGACACCTGTTGGCATCTTGCACATTACCTTTTCGAGGAAATGTTCCATTGTTTGGTAGTAAGGCTCGATTGCAGCCGAGGATGCACACATTTACTCCTTGTCGAGGGGAGGTTTCGGAAGGTCCTTCTCCTTGTGTTGGTGTTCGAGATATTGGGGTTTCCAAAAATACTCTTTCTCCGGTTGCTCCTATTCCTATTGTAGATGATGTTGTTGGTGATTCCACTTATGTTCCTCGGCCTACTGTATCTGCAGTAATCTCGGGTACATTTACACATAATTCTTCATCTGAATTTTATTTTATTGTACCTATTTGTATGGATGATTGTTCAATGGTCTCCTCTCCTTTAGCCGGTACACCCTTACTCTCTAGAGGGATTCCCTGTATGATTCTTGGCATTTTCTCACCATCCATTGTTTCTATTGAACCTTCTTCATCTAGCACCTCTGAGGGGAGGAGTATCTGCTACAATCTAAGAAATCATGAGGTACTTGGTGAGGAATCCTAGGTTAAGGGTATTTCTGTGATTTATCGTGGTTGCTCTTCTTTGAGGATTCATGGGAGGAAATCACATTTCTCTCAGGAACAAGAACGCACCCTTATTGAAGTTGCATTAGGTAAACAGTATTCTATTAATTGGGCACTTGGAGCAGTGAAAGACCTGGATGGGGTTACCTCATGAATATTATGTCTTTCAACTATCCTGGGTTGGCGAACCCCTCCAAAAAATCATCTCTCAGGTATTTGATTGGTGTCAACCGCCCTGATGTTGTACTCCTTCAAGATACATTTGGATTGAATGAAGATGTGTCTCGTATTTTGGAATCCTTACTTCTAGGTTGGAAGTTTGTTTCTATTGATGTTTGTGGTATATCTAGTGGCTTAGCCTCGGGATGGAATTTGCAGAGTTGTCGTTGTGATGGCTTGTGGAGTTTTTCTTTGGGAATTGGGCTGGAACTTTTTTATGCTCATTTGGGGAAGGTGTTGACTATTTTGAATGTTTATGGCCATTATATGATTAGGGTTCCTTTTTGGAACAACCTTTTGAGTAAACCCTTTGTTTCTAATCGAGAGGTGATTTTGGGTGGCAACCTAAACGTCTCTTTGGGTTGTGCTGAGGTTTGGGGACCTAGGGCAGTGTCGGATTCGCTGACCCTTTTTTTTCTAATGCTTTTGCTTGTCATGATTTACTAGATATTTCTCCTATAAAACTGTCACATACCCCAATTTTGTAAAATTATGTAATTGTTTTATTTAATTTTCTGAGACATTATGATAAACTTAATCCTAAGTAGGAATTGATGACTCA
>LPNX010492379.1:261387-309496 GCA_001517045.1 Pseudotsuga menziesii
TATTCACAAGAGATAAACCCCAGTGGAGCAAGGAAGTATTCGACAGATAGGCAATGAACGAGGAAACCAAGAGAACTGCTATTGCATCTGTTAACAAACAGCATGGAGACGGACATTGAAGGACCGGGCTTACCAGGAAGCGCCGAGCCAAGACTTCTGTGCACAGTAGCTACCATTTCGAAGGGTAGGTCTGCCTTTGATAGACAGATGCTATTGGAGAGTGAACCTGTCAACAACAAATAATTTTTCATTATATAACCCTAGCAGTTACTGAACGATAGTATTAAAATTAAAATTAAAATAAATACTGTTTTATTGAACCTGTTTACCTGCGAAGTTTCCAGCTATGAGCAAACTGTTTAAGAGAGTGCTGAAATCCTTTTGTCACTGGGAGAATCGAACAGCCGACCGAACCCACTTTTCTTTAAACTTTACAAACACCAGCCTGTAAAGAATCGACGCAGCCAAGGTTAAACTACTCAGAACAACCACGAAGGACTGTGTGGTACAGCCCACGACACACAGAACAGCACAAAGAACAGTGCAATAACGACCGCAAGGGAATAATACAACACTGCTATAAAGGAGCAGCGTAATAACAGCCACCGGAGGGAAATGCAAACGAAGCCCACGGATGAGCAATGTAATAACAGCCACCAGAAAGAAGTGCAATAAAGCTCACAAATGTGCAGTGTAATAACAGCCACCAGGGAGGAATGTAACGAATCCCACGAAGGATAACCCAACTCAGCCCACGCCGGAGCAACACGAAGGCGGCCACATACCAGACAGTCACCCAGTGAAATCGACCAGCAAGAACCACTAGGGTTGACAGAGGAGAGCTCAAAGCCCGCAGGCGAAATAAAGGAAAGACTGAAGCGTTTTGGAGGCAAGTCAAATATATTGCCCAATGCATGGCGAGGAGACAGCCACGTATCCCTTAAATTTTTGCCAACCAGTGGGTCGAACTCTAATGTTTCGAATCCCCTTGTGATTTTCCAACAAAATCATTTCGGGAATGTTCCATGCAATAGTTTTGCCAACCAAATCATATTTCGAAGGTGCTTATATCATTACCCCCTCGACCTTGACCTGCATAAGGTCAAACAACCCAACGTTAGCATAATTTTACATAAAAACAAATATTACGTTGAATTATTTGAAACCATAACTCATAAGTATATCAACCATAGTGGGATATGTTATCACTTTGAATTAAGAATTGAACGATACCCTATTTTGATATGGAAACCATATTGTTTATAGTTTGTATTCAATAAGCTTTATAACATTAGAGTAATGGCTAGAAATGTTTAAGCCAGGTAATCCTCATAACAAAAACCATGAATACACGGAGGACTGGTATTTGACAAGTCTAGTTTAGTAAATAGATCATAAAAGTTAATTAGGTGACCTCACTTGAGGTTAGTTCATTGATTATGGTATAATCAATGAACTCATTTTTTTTTTACAAGACTAATGATAACTGATGGTAAAATTATAGTCGCATAATTTAAACTGTTTATACCTTATGATCAAGTACCATAACGAAATAATGTTAACAAGGAGCCTAGTCATATTTTTCTTATCAAGTGCTTTTATTATTTATGAGTTATTCATTCAAGGAATAACCATGTGCGACATAGGAATAGTACGTATCATGAATTTTATATTTTTTTAAATGACCTTGTCCGCAAGTATCTAAGAACTCTGTTGGTTTATATGAATGGAAATGATGGTAATAATCATTCAAATAAAGGGGCGACTTTTCAAAACTGTAATGGCCTTTTGTCAACCTTTAATTCTCACTATTGACTTTATTCCCATAGCTGTTACTAGTACAAAAGATATTCAGATATTTTTTTAGATAGTATTGGAAAAGAAAATATATATAAATTGTTATCATTATCTCTGAATATCTTTTCATTTGAGAGTTCATAGATATATTGGGAGATGATAATTCTTAACTCTAGTGTATTTAAACCTTTCGCATCATAAATTGTTGTATTTCAAACATGAAATAAAGGAGGTTGTACCTGTAGAAGCTGAATAGTCCGATCAACATACATTTAGATCTCTACTGAAAGCACTTGAAACAGCATATGATTTATTTTACTCTAGAATGATCTATTAGCAGCGATCCCAAAAAATTTACCTGTCAATCTGTAAGATAAAGGAAAAACTGTGTGCGCTAGCTTTCCAGCTAAGTAAGCCCAGTCTAACGTAGTTTATCCACATGCTGTTGCAAACAGAGAACTTTTAGAAAGCTGAAGAAAGATAAACTCAACTAACATTCCAACCAAACAAGGATCTTACAGTACAATGTAAATAGCATTAACTAAACAGTATTTAACGATTGTGTTAACATACAATTATGCATTTTTAAATTTTTTTTTATTTGTGAAATTTTAGGGGTTTTGACAAAACGTCTCTTTGGGTTGTGCTGAGGTTTGGGGACCTAGGGCAGTGTCGGATTCCCTGACCCTTTTTTTTCTAATGCTTTTGCGTGTCATGATTTACTAGATATTTCTCCTATAAAACTATCTCCAACATGGAGGAATAAGAGAACGGGGGATAATCGGGTGGCTAAGAGACTGGATAGATTTCTGGTTGTAAACAGTTTGGTGTTGGATTTTGGTTCGTCAATGGGTGGCTTGTGGGGGGGAATCTGATCATTGTCCTATTTTCTTTGAGATACAGGGAAGGCATCGGAAACCCCCCACTCCTTTCAAATTGAATCATGAATGGTTAAAGGAACATTCCTTTTGTAAATTGGTTCAAGACATATGGATCCCTATTCCATCTGGGACTGGCGATTTTGTTGGGGTTCTCTTTATGGACAATTTGAGCAAAGTAAAGCAAGCTACTATCACTTGGGCACACGATAAATGTGTGCAGGATGAACAGGAACTTCACCATTGGGAACTTTTCTAGGATCAAATACTTAATAGGCCTTGTAAGGGTTTTCTTAATCAGACTACTAAAGATGAAGTTTTTTCTTGTGAAGATAGACAAAGGAAACTTTTGGGTGGAAAAGAGGTTGCATGGAGTTTAAAAGGTCGACCTATTTTGTTAACATGTGGGGATGAAAACAAAAAAAAAAATCCAAGCTTATGCTAAGGGAAGAAAATTATCCAATACCATTTGGGAACTCAATGACGATCAGGGTGTTCCGGTTACATCCTTTGATGATTTGGCTAGTTTGGGGGTGCGACACTTTGGGGAACTTTTCTCGACTCCTACTAGTACATCTCTTGTGTAAGTCGTTCGTATAGCATAAATTTTTCCTGGATTTGTGAATGACATTCATAATATGCGGTTGATGGAGGCTGTCACAAATAATGAATTACTCAAGATACTTCACTCATTCCAAATGGATAAAAGCCCCAGACTGGATGGCTGGCCTATTGAATTTTTTATTGGTTTCTTTCATCTTATTGGGGCTGATCTGTTAAAAGTTCTGGAAGAATACAGGTTGGATGGACATGTACATGGGCCTATAAATTCCACTTTTATCTCTCTTATCCCCAAAAAGGATTAGCCTATCAATTTTGATGATTTCCGCCCAATCTCTCTTTGCAACTACCTCTATAAGATCATTGCAAAAGTGATTTCCAGGAGATTAAAAGTTATTCTCTCTTGGTGTATTTCCAGGAAACAGTTTGGATTTATTGAGGGTAGACATATCCATGAGGCAATTGGGGTGGCTCAGGAGGGCTTACATACTTTAAAAACCCCCAGGATGAAAGGGGCGGTTGTAAAGATTGATCTCTCAAAATATTTTGATCGAGTTAGATGGCTTTATATTTGGATGCTACTTACACATTTGGGCTTCTGCTATGATTTTATAAAGTGGATTATGGCTTTCCTTACTACGGTGAGTTTGTTGTTCTTATAAATGTATCAGCTAGTCCTTTTTTCACTATTGGTCATGGATTGAGGTAGGGATGTCCACTCTCTCCTTTATTGCTCCTTATTGTGGTTGAGGGTTTGAGTCATTTTATATTGGAAGCAAAGGCTCTTGGATATTTCAAAGGCATTCTCATCTCTAAGGTAATGTATATTATTCACTTACTCTTTGTTGATGATATCCTCATTTTCTGTGATGGTTCACGTGAGGATATTCCAAAACTCAAAGAAGGACTTATCCTGTTTCAAGATACTACTGGTATGGTTGTAAACAATGAAAAATATACCATCACTTACCCATATTTGGAAGCTCGGGAGATTGGTTGGCACTCCTCTTTATTTCCTTTTAAATCTCTTCATATTGAGGATGGACTCAAATATTTGGGTTTTTTTCTAAAGCCAAATGCATATTTCATTGTTGATTGGATGTGGCTCCTAGCAAAATTTGAAAATAGATTTTTGGGCTGGAGCTACCACTGGATTTCTATATCCGGACGATTGGTTCTGATTAAATTTGTCTTGGAAGCCATACCTATTTTTTGGATGTCTCTCTCTTGGATACCAAAAGGTATTCTGGAAAGAATGCGAAAAATATTGTTTTGCTTATCTTTAGCGGGGGAGTGCGGATCATCAGGTCACGGCGTGGGTTCACTAGGAGAGGTTAGCCATCCCTAAGGCACTGGGGGGTTGGGGCTTTAAAAAAAAATTCTTTTTGAAAAAGCACCGGCTGCAAAGCTCTCATGGAGACTTATACATTCTGAAAGTCTGTGGTCCCGGGTGATTCATCAAATATGCTTCCCCTCTTTTTATTATGGATTGGATCCGTTTGGTTGATAAACAGAGTGGTGGTTGCTCTGTTATTTGGAAGGTTTTTATACAGTCCTTTGGGCTCATTGGTTCTGGTCTGATTTGGCGGGTTGGAGATGGTAGACTGGTTCAGGTTGGATTAGACCCCTAGGTGGGTTCTGATGGTGCACACATATATCTGTGGATTTAAGGCTTTTATTGGATGAAAGGGGAATTTTTTCCCTTTCTCAAAGGTCTTCTCCTGGTTTGTTAATAATTTGGCATCAACGCTGGGTTTCTGGCACGGATTTGGGATTTCCAATTGCACTTTCTGTGGAATGGGTTAATTATCTGATAGTACTGAGAATTTCCCACACTAGACTATCAAATCAGGTGGATACTCTAGTTTGGGAACATCACTCATATGGGAAATATACACCTAAGCATGGTTATATACAACTCAATTTGGAGGTACAGAATCGGCCTATTATATGGTGGTGGAAGAAACTTTGGAAGTTAAAGTGTCCTTCAAAAGCTAAGCTTCTTTGCTGGAGTATATTGGAAAATAAAGCCCCTACTTGGGATGTTCTTCAACTTCAATGCTTTCTAGGTCTGCGTTGATGTGCACTCTGTTGCAACTCTCTTGAAACTCTGGATCATGTTTTTATGGATTGTCAGTTCACACAACAGATTTGGCAGGGGGTTGGTTAAATTCTTGTTTTATATGGCAAGGTCCAAATTTTGTGGAGGCTTTCTGGCTATGGTTCGCTGAGAAATCATTCCTGACATACATGGAACTTCCCTGCATTATATCCTCGGGAATCTAGTTGGCCAGAAACAAAACCATTTTTTAAGACCTACGAATGCCTTTGGAGGTGATTGTTGCCAATATTTTGGCAGTTCTTAAACATTTTCCCCATAAAAATATGGATTCTAATATTAGAGCTGTTCAGGTGGAGGTGATTGACCATATTAGACCTTGGGGTTTTTTCGATGGCTTCTCACAGGAGAAACAACTCACATGTGGGGTAGGGGGTTGTCTATTTCTTTCCAACTCTCACTCTTTTCATTTATCAGCTGTCCTGGGGAGAGGTTCCTACAATTTTGTAGAATTGATGGCTTTAAAACGTCTACTCTTATTTGCTCTGGAAAAGAATTGTCATACTTTACAAGTATTTGGCGATTCCAAGATTGTACTTGACTAGGCTAGAGGATCTACTAGATGTGATGTGTTTCATCTACTACCTATTCTTGAGGAAGTATTTTTTATACAATAGATATTTAACTATATATCTTTTACACGTGTAAAGGGAATTGAATGGGATGGCTGACAAGATTTCCAAGGAAGCCATGCAGCTCCCATTTGTATGTTGGAAGATCATAGACATGATCTAGATGGCATATATAGTTACTATCATGGAACGTTCAATGAGGAACAAGTACTTGTTGTTTTGAACAGTATTAATTAACAAAATTCTTATTAATATCTTTCTTATATTTGATATATGTAATATGTTTTATTTTTGCCAAATCTTGTTTTGACAAATTGCTGAATACTCTACCGGATGTAAAAAACTGTTAAAAGTTTTGTGATACTGTGGAAACATTAAATTGTTCTTCTGTTGACAATGTATGGGGTACTCATCTACCTTTTTATACATATGCAAATGTAATTTTTTTCTTCTGAAATAAAATTACGATTTTTTCGAGGAAAATAATTATAATAATAATAATAAGTAACACTATATCTTGAGTGAATGCAACAATTTTGACATGAATAATCTATTCTAAGTGAAAATTGTTGCAACTATTGGTATTTGTGTAGAGAATGCACAGTATTCTGACAAGTAATAGTCCAATTAATATTATGGTTATCTAAATATTGTTTTCTCGAGTTTTCGGAAATGAGCTCTACTGGAGGTGAGGATCTGACGCCTTCCCCTACTCCCTCTGTCGATGTTGAAGCCTTCATGAAGTTAATCACTGCGCAAGGGAAGAAATTGATGTCAGGATCTCTCCCAAATTCGTCAAGAAACTGTAATTGGTTTCGTTAATATCCCTACCTCCAGATCAACCCATGCGAATAACAATTTCTCTAGTAGATCGGGCCCTTGTAGGTCAATTCACGGGACTCTGTCTCTCCACGAGAACAACGATAACTGGATTCATAAAAACTAGAGGTCACTAATCACTAATAGTGTCATCTGGTATGTAGTTGGAAGGGGGTTCTTCATCTTTGAATTTATCACAAAGAGGACAGGGGTCTGATTTTTAGAAATTGACCTTATTTTATGGGGTCACAGGGCATGTATCTGAACTGATGGAAGCATGAATTTGACCTGATAGTGGATGTACCCAAAGCAGTTCATGAAAGGGTGTGTCTTCCCAATCTTCCAATACATTGTTGGAACTCATTGTATCTACAAACTATTGGGAACAAACTCGGACGCTATCTCGATAAGGAGGATCGAAAGGACCAGTATTCAAGTGCTCGGTTTTGCATGGAATTAGAGCCGGAAGCTGGCCTAGCATAAGACATTGAGTTAACAGTCAGAGATTGGCATCATTTTCAAAAATTAGACTATGAACAATTACCCTTCAAGTGCAGAAAATGTCATGAGTATGGACACTTCCACAAGAATTGTCTAAAATTCCCCCCCTACCTAGGAGAAAGAAACAGGATAAGGGTGGAAGCAAGAGAAGAGATTGAAAGAGAATCCCGACAAATTTATCAGAAGGGAAGGAAATAATCTTAAACCTTTGGTGAGCAACCCTGGTAAGGGTCCGGAGATTCAGAAAGAACAAACCAAAACTGGGAATAGATTCGCGGTTTTGGAAACCCTGGAAAATGAAGTTAATATTAATGAGGAGGCCACTGAGAAACAACCAAATCCATAGGACAAGGTAGCCACCATTACGAATTCTGGGGATCTTACTGAAAGTTAAGATTCAGAAATAGGGGAAGAAGTCTCTAAGGAAGAGGAAAGAGAAGTCAGTACTTCTCAAGCTACCCCAAAACAAGATACCAGAGGAAGAATTACTGAGAAATAAAGAAGGGAAATAAATACATACATGGAAAATATCCAAGGCTCTCAACCAACTCTACAGAAAATGTTAAATACCATATCTACTAGACAATAAGCCTAGGCTCCCAAAGGAGCCTCTTCCAATCCTAAGAGTAAATAATGAAGATAGTCTTGTGGAATAGTAGGGGATTCGAAAGTAGAACCAAAGAAGAAGCTATGAAATATTTAATTCGTATATCAAATCCTGAAATCCTACTGATCTAGGAGACCAAACTGGAGGAAACTTACTTCCTCCAAGCAAGCAAAAAAATTTGGTGAAAAGGAGCAGGATCCGCTGTCAGTGCCAAAGGAGCCTCTTAAGGACTAGGTACACTCTGAGACTCCTCCAAATTCAATTTATCTCTTTCTGAATCTTGCACCCATTGGATCTTCAATCAACTTCTGCATAAAGAGATGGGGCTTAAAGAATGTCTCTTTAATATCTATGTTCCTGTCCTCTTTTATGAAAAGAGAGATTGTTCGGATCTTATGAGAGATTATTTGAATACTCATCAACTAGAAAATATAATCTTAGCGGGGGATCTAAATCTTACACTAGCCCTTGAAGAAAAAAAAGGTGGATCCATAGTTAGAGACCCTGTCTGGGAATGGGTATAGGATCTAATTTTGGACTAGGACCTGGAATATATAAATCCCACCTGTGGAAAATTTACATGGACTAACAGGAGGATGGGGTCTGGACACATTGCATCCCGATTGAACAAATTATTGGTCTATAACTCCTTTATGTTATATGGTCTCAATGATGTTTCTAAGATTCTCCCTCACATTGTTTCAGACCACAAACCCATCCTTCTTAATTTCTCTACAAATCAAAATTTGGGTCCTATACCTTTTTCGGTTTAGTCCCTCCTGGATCCAACAAGAAGGATTTCATGATATGGTTCTTCAAGTCTAGAATGAATTAGTCCCCAGATCTCCTTCCTTTGTCTGGGAAGAAAAATTAATAAGGCTAAGAAAATACCTAAGGAATTGGGCCAAATACATGAAATCCCATCTCATGCAACGTCTTGAAGCTCAACGGTTGTTGGAGCAGCATCAATTAAAACTAGAAGAAAGTATTCTGACCTCGACTCTTTTGGATCAGGAAGCATTTCTCCAATGCTCCCCCTATAGTGGAAGAAGACTTTTGGAGAAAAAAATCAAGAAGCATGTGGCTTCAAGCCAGGGATAAGAACACTAGCTACTTTCACAAACAAGCAGAGGCCCGAAAGCAATTTAACTCTATCAAGGAAGTTCAACATCAAGATCAAACAGTCACAAAATTTGAAGGAATCAAGCAGGTTTCCCACACCCATTTCAAAGGTTTATATATAGAGGATTCATCAACCCAAGCATAGATCAATCATTATCTCTTAAACTTGATACCCTCTAAAGCAACAAGGAAAAGAATCAGATCCTATATGCCCCTGTCACTAGGCAAGAAATCAAAACAACCCTAGATAACATGGACTATGATAAAGTATCGGGGCTTGATGGGTTTACAACAAGATTCCTCAAAGTATGTTGGTTAGTTATCATTAAAGACCTTCATAGAATGGTGATGAAATATCAAAAGTGTAAGAAGATAGGTGGGGGCACCAACTCATCCTTCTTAGCTCTTATCCTTTAAGAGAAAGGAGCAAGTTCCTTTGACAGATTCAAGCCAATATCGCTCTGCAACATTGGCTACAAAATCATAATGAAAGTTATAGATAACATAATTAAAGGAATCCTTCCTGCACTTATACCTACAAATCAAGGTGTTTTTATTAAGGGAAGGAAAATCACATATAACATTATACCGGTCCAGGAAGCTATCCACTCAAGCATCCTTCAACATGAAAACGGTATGGTTATCAAACTAGATTTAGCTAATGCTTTTGACGGAGTTTGACATAAATTTTTGTTTCAAGTAATGTTGTGATTTGGGTTTGCCACTGATTTTGTTAATTGTTTGAAATAGTGTATTGGACCCCCTGGATAGCCCCCCTGGTCAACAGTCAGACTGCGGGATTTTTCTAAGCCTCCAGTGGGTTTAGGAAAAGGTGTCCTCTGTCACCTCTCCTTTTTGCAATTCAAGCTTCGACTCTTGGCTTTCATTTGGAACATTGTCGTCTCCAACAATATTTAATAAGCCTCAAAATAGTCCAAGAAGTTAAAGATATAAACCATACTCAGTTTGTTGATGATACATTACTGCTCAGAGGAGCGAGCATCCACATCACCAAAAACAAATCTCAAGACCAATCTGACATCGGTCCCTGGAAATGGGAAGAGCATACATATATGGGAAGACTCTATCTTAGGTGACCCACCTATTGACAACCAACCTGGCATGCTCAATCTAAAATTATGGATTCACTCTCAAAACATCTCCACCCTCAAGGATATTTCAGTATGGAACAATGATGAGACTAGAACTTGAAAAGATTGGAAAATTTTGACCAGCCTAATCTATTTATGCAATGAAGAGATCTTACTACTTTCCCTTCTCTAAGGGAAGTCCCTTCTTGCAACCCTCACAAAAGACTCGCGATGTTGGGGGTCTACTTCTGGCCTCTATTCTGCAGCAGCATGTTATAAGCAATCCTTCATGTCCCCCCCAATCCATCTGTTTGTAAAGGAATTTGGAATGTCATAAGCCTGTCTAAAGTTGAAATGTTTATCTGGACTCTTTCTCATGAAATCATTCTCACTGGAGATACTTTAAAGAGAAAAAGGATGGGAAGGCCCCACGAGATGCCCCTTTTGTCAGGAGAAATAAGAATCTGCTGATAATATTCTATTGAACTATATGTTTGCCTATGAGGTTTAGAACCTAGCTCTGCCCCCTTGGTCAGCCCAAGTTCAGCTCCCCAAGGACATTTCCACTCTTCTGGGTAATTGGAGTCCTCTGTGTCCCTTCCCTCTTCTAAAAAAGATCAGATGAAAATTCATTGGTTGACTCTTCCTAAATATATCCTTTGGAAACTTTGGTTAGAAAGGAATGCTTACATTTTTAGATATTAGTGCACAACTGTAGCTGAAGTAGCAGTAAAGGTCAAAGCTCTGTTGGGCGATTGTCTCCACTTCCTACCTCTTCCTAAGAACAAGAACTCGCTATCTCCTGCTAAAGAAGATTGGATGATGAGTCTTTCCCCAAGTTTTCAGAAGCCTGCTACTCCTTCCCCTCTAGAGCTGGAACAATGGAAAATACAAATGGACCTCATTACTTTTCAGAGGTGGTGAAACTCATTTTTCAAACACTCTCTTTCATTTAATGGAGCCTCAAAAGGAAATCCAGGGGTGGCTGGAGGGGCAGGGATCCTTGTGAATCCCGATGGATCGATTGAACTTACTTACTCCTCGGGACTTGGGACTGACACCAACAATATAGCCGAGGTGCTTGCACTTTGGCAAGGACTCCACCAAGTATTGAGATTAAATATCAAAGAGTTACTTGTCTTTGGAGACTTGAGATTGATTATTCATGCCTTAGCTACCCACAAACTTCCCAAGCATATGAAGCTCCAACATCTATTGAAGAAAATTAAGATCCTATTGTCCTCCTTTCATTCCGTCCAAGTTTTTCATGTCCTGAGGGAACTGAATGGAGAAGCAAATAAATAAGCAAACCTTGTTGTCCCTCTAGGAAAAGGGACCTTGATCTTAAACAGACTATCTCATAATTTTCCTTTACCCTAGCTCCCTGATACAAGGGACAAGGAGAGATGAGCGGACCAGTTTCAAGCGACGTGGTAGTTTCAAACACCGATGAAGAGAGATTGAAGGTATTTTATCCCATGCGAGCTCAATACCTCAGCAGGCCATGGAAGGGAATGATCGTTGCTTCACAATTTGGAGGCTCTGCTCCCAGCTAAACTGCTTGCTGGTGTGAGGAAGAGAGATGACAATTTTAGAGTATGCTCTTCTTGGCATGGATCCAAGCCTGGTCGTGTTGGCTTTGCATGTTGGTGATGGCTAGGAAGAAACATAACAAGGCAGAGTCCAAGGGTTGGAGAGAGAGCATAACCATAAACGTGTAGTGTTAAATACTGATGAGGAAGTAGGTAGGCGGTTCGAGCTGGTGGAAGAAGACCTATTGCAGATGGGAGAGGACATGTTCGACAGTTGATGACTAGTTCCTCTTTACATTGATGTATTGGTTGGAAAACCTAGAAAATTCATGTTTTGGTTTTGGGTTTAACTTAAAAGGCTAGGCTATTAGATGTGGATAAGAAGACTGATTTGTCATTTGGACAAGCACATGGATGAAGCTAGTTGTTGTATCTGTGCCAGTGGCATTGCCACTGTTTACTTAATATAATACATAACCGTTCTTGTAAAATAATAGTAATAATAATAATAATAATAATAATCAATTTTTAAGGTCACACCCAAGCTAGACACCAATTTGGTGTATGAGACCCCCTTGTTTGTGGGACAAGAGACCCTTCTTTATGCAACGATGTAAATGCTAAAGTTTACAGAGGTGTGCATACCCTTACCCTACCCCCTTCAAATTTGAACTTATAATCTATTAAAAAGAAACACATATTCTTAACTGTTACCCACTCTATTATACATATACAACTCTAAACCATTATAAACAATATTTACATACATCCGTGACTTACATTAAAGGTAACATATATTTTTGTTGGGATAATCTAGCATTTGCTTTTTCTTTTGTTAAAGCCACAAGGGTTGTTTTTCCAGGATAAAAATAGATGTTCCTTGTTATTCATTAGAATCAAAGGTAAATGTTACATCACAAGAGGACCTTCTCTATAATGGACATGTCCAACAAATGAAAAGAAAATCTCAGTCTCACAAAGAGATTCTACCCCCGGGATATGATGTTGAATCATGACACAAACAAACATATACATTGAGGGATCAACAACCCAAAATCAATCCATAATTCGTAGAGTAACTTAGGATATCAACCTAACTCCTTCCCAATATCCAAGATGACTACAGAGAATACAAGTAAAACCATACATGGCTTATCCAAGGAGGCACTCATGGGAATGTCAAACTGAAACAAGAGGAGAACAAAGTCTACCTCAATCATCCAAAAGATGTGATACTCAATCCTGCCATACTCATGAAAATAAATACATCAAAGATGTCATAAAAAGAGTAAGCCAACTCGAAGCTAATAAAACTGAATTGTTCCATTCCAACACATTCATCTTCAGTGAATTCAGTATAATGTAGGAGGCCAGAGGCCATTGAAAGTGCCTCCTTAGATAAGCCATCCGCCTTCACATTGTATTCTCTGTATACATGATGGAAGTCAAGAAGGAGGAAGGGTGATTCCAAATTCCTAATATTTTGACACCACCCATCCAAATTGAGAGCAATGAGGGTTTCCCTTCCATTGAACCAGTTGATAATGGTTGTTGAGTCACCACAGACATGAAGAGAAGGTAAACCAAAATCCTTTGAGATCACAAGAAGATCCCATAGCACTAGAAGTTCAGATATGGTATTAGTGCTCTGTCAATGGCCCATCTTAATGCTAAAAAAATGATCCTGCCTGATCATCAAGTGTACTCCAACACCCCCAATCATATTAGCAGAGGCCCCATCAAAAAAACTAGATGGGTACTGAATAACAGGAGCCAAACCAATATTTCTCATTTTGGCATGCTTATGAGTGATCACAGGGAAATTTTGAAGTTGTTCCATGATGCTGAGACAAATGAAGTTTGCATCCGACTTAAGATCCTAAAAAATGACTCTATTTCTAGTGAGCCACAACTGTCGGGAAATGAGGAGTGGAAGGTGGAGAAATTCCTTTTCACTTCTAAACCACATTTCCATATTTTCCATAAAAGAGGGTTCATTCCAATCCATGGACCGATGAAGTCTTCTGCTAAGACAGTTGATGATATAACGGGTGAATGAACAATTTGAGAAGAGATGATTGACCGATTCTTCACCACACTTACATAGACTGCATCTGTTGGAGCTTGTCCATCCCCTTTTAATCAAATTATCCCAGGTGTTAATACGGTTTTCCAAGCACAGCCAGATGAAACAAATCACTTTAAGAGGGATGTTACATTTCCAAATGAGATTAAGAGTACTGACAGGTCGAGCAGAGAGAAAACTCGAAGAGATGAGTTCATAGGCCAGCTAAGCATTGACCATACCCATGGCCTTATTGAACATCCAAAGCAAAGAGTCCTTTTTCTCAGCAAGTCTAATACATCCATGTGATAAGCCACTGACATAATCAGTCCAAAGATCCTTCCAACAGCCACCCAGATCCAAATCTTTGGCAGTAAGCCAATATGACTGAGAGGAGGCATCAACCCCAAAATTACGGGCATGATATAGTGATGTTATACCATAGTCTTCCAGGTAACTTTTGAGATCCTCTGGAAGAACAAAATAAGAGTTTAAGTTTGACACAGGGTCAACACCAATTATGATTATCTTGCCATTTCCAACCTTCTAGCCCAGATACCTGGTGATCCAAGTAAAAGATTTGATGAATCCATTCCACATAAAAGAAGCTCCTTAGACTTTGAAATTTTGAAGATGTAACCAATTATCCACCGGTCAATCTTTTAAATATTTATGCTTAATAATATGGGAACAAATTCCCTTACCATTTAGTACCATCCAACAACTTTTTGCATAAGGGTTGTTGCATGTGCATAGGTTTAGCATATAGCTTTTATTTTTTTCATAGAACTTATTCCCATTATGAAAATGACAACTAAACCCACGATTGGTGCCATCATGACTATGTAATTGTCATTCCTTTTTATTAAAATAAAATCTTAGCACTCTTTATTTAAGCTTTTAATATGGAACGAATAAAGAGGCAAAAGTGGTCACTCATTACTTTGTCATCTTATTGACACTAGCCTTATTTATATTCATACTATAAATGTATGAGAGGCCCATGCTTTCAAAATAATATAAATTTTAAGTATAACGTGGGAGGTACACTTTTATTTTTATTTTTTAAAGATGAATATTTCCATGGTGATGGTGAAATTTATGAATAAATTTGTTTATTATTATAAATATAATGGTGTAAATTATATAAATATATGAATAGTAATGTAAATATATTAAATTTTAATAATGATATTGGTGAGGTTTATTTTTTAAGATTAATTAAACTTATTAATTTAAATATTTTTAGAAATGTTGTTTTTGAAAATAAAAGTATTAAGATGATAATGATATGAGAATTTTTTTTTATTAAAGTATTATTATATTATGAAATTAAAAAAATTACTATGTTTAAATATTAATTTATCCAAAAAATGTTAAAATAAATTTTCATACCCACATAAACCTATGTGAAAACCTATCATGATTATTCATCCTTTACTTAAACCAATATATTTAGAAAAATTATATATATATATATATATATATATAAAAGCCTCATAGCATGATACTAACACATTGCATATGTTCCATCTATATAGACTTGTTAGCATTATTATATAACCACATCTTTATTGTATTGACATCAACCCACCAATAATGTGGCATAGAACATATAAAACTTTTTACCTACTTTTATTCAATAAAAAAAGATCACAATTTTTTGATATAAAACTATTACCTTTTGGTTATACATAATCAAGCAAGTATTCAATATATATCACTAAAATATACATACATGTATATTCAATATATATAAGTAAAAAATGTATACATGTATATCTTTTTATGTTGCATACATATATATATATATTTTTATGTCTCCTATGTTTACTTTATATAGATAATAGATGAAAAAAAAATTAAACTAAGATATCATAAAAGATATTATCTACATCATGCATATCAATTAAAATAAAGAAAAATCATGTTAACCCTTGCCCAGATTAAAAATAGTGGCATGCAATTTCTCCTATTTCTCCATAATTCCTATGGGTAAAAGTAGTCCTTATTTGAATAACAAGTCCACCTACATGTAGAATGTGCATGTTTTACATATTTTCATTATAAAAACTCAACAATTTGTCCTTTCCCATGGCTATAATTGTCCTTTCCCTCCAATGAAAAAAAAACTCAACAATTTGTTATTTAACTTTCTTATTTTTGAGAAAATAAAATACTTAAAGTTGTCGTTCCATTATTGTGTCGTCTTGTGGATTTAACTAATTAATTAGTTTATTTTGTAAAAGTATGTGGAAGCCTCGTGCTTATGTCTCATAATGGTGGGGATACAATAATTATTAAAGATGCATATTTTCCAAAATTGTATTTTTTTCAATGTATTGATATAATTTATTAAAAATTATAAATACAGGGTTAATTATATTGTATTGAATATTAAAAATATAGTTTAGGATGATAATGTCTTTTTTTTGTTATTTAATATTAATAAAATGATTAATTTTTTTAAAACAAAAATATTAAAATTATTATTATTATTATAAGGAAAATGTTAAAAAGATTTATTAAATTATGAAATTATATAAAAGTTATGTTTTATTTATTTTTACTAAGAAAGTTGATAACGGGTAACAGGGTTGGTATTCCTATGAAACCTTTTATTTACAACCATTTCAATTTTACTGCTATTAGATTTTATTTAGTTAAGATTAAAAGACATCATGATTTAAATTTATTTATTTATTTTTAGAGAAAATGTTATATTTGTAACATTATCAATTTTTTATTTTTTAAAGATTTTATATTTATTGGAGTTTGAATTTAGATTATCATTACAGTTACATGTTATCTCAATCATTAACCACAACCTAATATCTACTATAAATTTATTAGTATCTTATTTTGGTCTTGAAAATAAGTGTAAATCAATCAATATGGTCATGTGGGATAAAAATAAGTTCCTCTGTAAAACTCTTGTCATCTCTGTTTCCTTGTATGGTTGTGAAGTATGGAGGTGCAACATTTCTAGAGAATCTTGGAGGAAGATTGAGCAAATCAAGAAGTGGTTTTAACTCATAACCTCAAAATTAAAAGCAATATGCCTTATCCTATTCTCTCATAGAAGTGGGCATTTCCCCTATGGAGAGCATAGTTATGACTAGGTACATGATGTACAAGCATAAGATAAATAACATGGGAAACGAGAGGCTTCCTAAAATTGCTTTAAACTCAAGTAATGTCAAAAATATTATTACTTCTAAGTTTAAAGAGAAATTGTGGTGTGAGAAAATTTTAGCGGTTAAGAGAAAATTAAGATACTATAAGGAGGTCATTAATCCTAATTTGAAAGATAAAAAGATCACGGAAGAAAATTAATATAGCCAAGATTAGAACTAACTCTCATGAACTCCATAACGAGTGTTGGGTATATCTCCATGGGCAAAAAGGGTTTTATGAGCGTTGAGGATGAAAATCACTTTATCTTAGAGTGCCTTGCTTACACCCACATTAGATCTGAGTTATAGTATTTGTTGCAATACAAACCTTTATAACCTCCTAACTTGCCAAAACTATAATGAGCTTGAAAAACTTCTTCACAAGCTTTTTGAGTACATGAACAAGATTTTAAAGTAAACCAAGTATTATCATTCTTAAAGTCCGATAAACCAAAGTTGGTCTCAATGGATGTTAATCATAATCATAATTTTACCTTAATTATTATGTAAATAAAAATCTATAATCCTTGAGTGTAAATAAAAATCTATAATCTTTATTATTATTTTTTTGTAACTAGGAGAATTGACAACTAGAGTTGGGCTGGTACCCGCAAGACATGGGACACAGGTAAGCAAGACATGGGACACAGGTAAACCCAGGTGGAATTTGATCTCATGACCTTCATTTACAACAAGTGACTTCATATCAATACCAATGAGCTACACCAGTTTGGACTAAGAATTTATAATCTTACTTTAATCATTAGGTAAATAACATATATTTGACTAAAATAATAAAAATAGATAACCAAAATGTCAATGTTACACCTTAAAAAAACTTAATTTTATAACCATTTAGATGACATCCAAATCTTAATTTTATAACCATTTAGATGACATCCAAATCTTAAAAAGAACCACTTTTCATCAAAATAATAATTAAGTATCCATCATTTCTCTATAATAAAAATAAATATTAAGGTAGTTACCATCGAAGTGCCGGAAAATGAAGTCCAAACTAGGTAGTTACTATCGACGTGCCGGAAACTACTATAACTATTGGATCGACGGAAACTAATCTTATGCATAAAGCTATATAAAAAAAAAGAAAGTCTCAATTAAATAAAATTAAAAAACTTCCAAATTATATATCTAGGTAAAGCTAAAGAATAAAGTAATAAAGTCCAAATTAGATAGCTAAATCGAAGCTAAAAACTAAAAGACCAAAGTCACAGTGAATAAAACACATGATATTTACATAAATTAAATTTTGTATTTTCAAACTTTCTAATTAAACTGTTATATAAATTTAATTTTTCATTTTCAAACTTTCAAATTAAATTGTGTATACCACATATTTATATTTACCAAAGCCAATATAATACTGATCCTATTATTAGTTAGAGTATTTATAATGGCCAAAGTCACTCCAAAGCTATCATGCTATGGCGGGTCGTATCATTCTATCCCGTGCAAGCATTCAGAGAGTTTGCAACATCCCAATAACAGCAACATCCAACATGCAGCGCCTCACTACAAGTGCAGTTGCTTCAATGAATTCGCCCACCAAAGCAGAGCAACCCATCAAGGTGACAGCAATATCCGGATCTATCAGAAAAGCTTCCTTCAATCGAGGCCTCATCCGTTCTGGTAAATAACTAATTCACTCAATTTCCTGAAATATCGTTATGCAAGCAGTTTTTGACTTCTAGTGATGGAGAGTTATTGTATTGTGCAGCCATTGAGATCGCCAGGGAATCCATACCACATATGGAGATCACTTCAGTGGAGATTGGGGAGCTCCCATTTGTAAATACTGATCTTGAAGTAGACAATAGGTTTCCTGAAGCAGTGGAAGAGTTCAGAGCTAAGATCCTGCAGGCTGACGGCATACTCTTTGCTTCGCCTGAGTATAATTACTCTGTAACTGGTAAGTTTCATAACTTCAATCCCCATCCATTCACAAATTCATTCGAGAGTCTTCTGTAACAATCAATGTGTTTTGAAAAATCATGCATTTCATTCAAGCATTTGGGTACTCCTGGAAAATAAAATTGTAAATAACATGAGACAACAGACATTTAACAGAATATATTCCAGATTGAGGACCTTCCTCAGTAGTCAAATTTTCATCAACCTGAAAATTGACTGTAAAGTCTCATCCGACCATACAACATGAATACATATTTGTATATTTAACAGTATAGATTTATTTTAAATGATACATCTAGAGGAACTTATGTTGATTTTGAATTTTTATAACTTTTACTTATTCATTTGCTCACATAGATTTAAATTGGTTAGGATTAGTTATTTTTTATAATTTATATAGGTATTGTGTATTATAATTTTTCATATTTTAGTAATTAATAGGATATACATGTTATTCTCTTGTGATGTGTGATGTGGGTTATAGTTGCCACATTATGTTCTTGACAATATTATTACAATACTGAGCTGTATAGCACTTTACTATTTTCTTGAGAGGTTGCAACCAATCTAGATAGATTTTAATTTGGATCTCTTAAGCAGTCAAGTACCCAAAGAGAACAGATCCCTTGATATGTAAATATTTTTTAATATTGTAAAAAATAATTTGTAAAAAAATTTACATCTAATCTTCTAATAAAAAAATTAAAAATACACTTAAAAAGATTTGACACTTCTAGACACTTTACGTAAATTAATAATAATAATAATAATAAAATACACAAAAATATTTGACACTAAACACTTTACATAAATTAATAATAATAATAATAATAATAATGTGAAATCAGCTTTACACAGTGTTGTCAATCTCCACTACACTAAGCTGTATAATATGCCTCTTGGTGCAACATGTCAGTTACAGAACTGCTATTGGACTGCCAGCAGACAACAGATTTCACCATCCAACTTCCTGAAGTTACAAACTCTTTTTCATTCAACACTTGCCTGCACTCCTGCAACCACTAACTTCAGGAACTGCATACACAAGTACTTGCATTGACATTTGCAAGCGCGCCAACACTTCTGCAGTTGTGAGCTTGCCCTTTACAGATCAACTGCAATCCACATGCATCCTTTTCAGCATCCACAAACTTACATCTGCACCATCCACAAACCTTTTGCTTCTGGTATCTGCAAAGCTCCACTTTGCAGAACCCACAACCCACAAACAACCATGGCAGATCTTCAAACTTCTTTGTAATACCTGCAACATTACCCTGGAAAACCTGCAAGACTTCCGATTGCAGAACCCACAAACTTCTCTTGGGGAACTGCAAACTCCTGCAAACTTCCTGCAAAATTAACTTCTTGCAACACCTGTAAACACTTAGACTGCAACAATGTAAGTATTCGGACCGCACTATTTACTAAACACTATAGAAAATTTCTACCCAAATTTCATGTCTACTCTCATAGCACAACCCATTGAATAGAATTTTGGCTAACATTTCCCGTGCAAACTCTTCTAACAGTGAGTTCTTAGCATTTAAGCTTGTCAGATGCCGCCCAATAGGCTACTGGTGAAGAATTGAATAACTGAGTTACCGCTTGGTACAACAAAAATAGAAGCAGACGGGAAGTGGAATTTCTAAAAGAAAAAAGAATACTTGAAGGGTCATCATATGTATCTGTGTTTTTAATCGTATTTACGAAACTTGTATTATTTTTGAACAAACATTTTGCCTCAATGAATATTATGATTGATACTTAATGCCCCTGTGCAACCATGAAGTCTTAGTTATTAGAAGAGGAGTTTTCCAGACTGGCCCTTTCATATTAGTATGGATGATAAGTGAATCTGTTTAATCTATAGGAAGATGCTTCTTAGAGTTGAATGCGAGACTAAACAAATTCTGAACTCTATAATTACACAGAATTTTGGTGAGCACTGTTATATTTGACATCCAGGAAACAGGTCCGTCTGGGGGCCTTTGTCCATATCTCATGTATTGGACATGGACACATGCCCTGGACATGAACTGTGTGTCCAACTTTAAAAACATTTTTCCATTATATTTTCTCATTTTCAGCTGTAGGAAAGAACTCTCATGGTCTCTCATTGTGCAAGTGAAGGGTAAAATAGAAATTTGAAGGGATTCCAAGTGTTTTGTAAATGTTGTAGTTTCTCAAATAATTGAATCTTTATGTCTATATTGTTAAATTTTTATAATTTTTGCAGATAGCAAATACACTTGAAAATAAAACATTCACCATAGATCAACCAACACAATATGATACACAAAATTCTACCCTGGGAAAACCTTTTAAAGGAATAAAACTCCATCGAGAATAATCTTCCTTAAAATATGAGATGACTGAGTTTTATATGAGCAGATTTAGAGAGCAGACTTGTACAACAAAAAATTCACTTTCCCTTAGGGCACACATACCAAGAGGGTCTGAAGATAAAACTGCCAAGAAGAATGGAGATGGCTTGCTGATGTAAGCCCTGATGATGACATAAGCCCTGCTTACAGTACCTCTGATCCAAAACTTCTTCTCATGACCTGTAGCAGTCCTCTTAGGATCTGATCCATTCAACAGTGACCCTTAGTAACCTGCTGTCAGCCCTAAAGGGCATGAATCTCCAACTGTGAACACACAAAAGAATAACCTGCCTGCTGTGAGTAGGGTCAGACCTACTGTAGGTCTGGAGAAGATTACTTGGGAGTGGGAGTGTAAAACAAAATTTTCAAAAAATTCCGGTTTGGGAGCGTTTTTTATATAATATATATTTTTAATATATTTTGATGCATATATTCCAGCAAATGCTTGTAGAACGTTGAATTAGTTATGGACAGCAAAAAAACATGAAATAAACCATAATACCATATAACATCATTCGTCAATCATATAGTATTGAATTCATTAACCATAGGTCTAGTATCCATTACATCAACCTTACAACTTCAAATTTTCAATATATAACATTTTGTCATCACTAAAATTGTACTTGTAGCGAAACTATAGTCTATAACAGAAAACATCGACCTTGAAATGAAAGTTGAACTTGAAACAATTCACAAAGCATCATATTCAATGTTCATTACCAAAGAGTTATAATAATATGCTTTTATACAATTAATGACTCAACAATTGAAAGTTGCAAATAGTGAACTTCAAAGCTACGTTCAACTTCAAACTTGAATTGCCATGTACTGTTCACAAAATATACCATAATAAATATAAGAGAGTCAATAGTGCAGAAACTTGAAAATATTGTAAACAAGAAAAGACAAGAAAAGTAGATTTTATGGATGTTTCCTCTTGCCACGAGAAATTTCTAATTTCTTTTCCCGTGGTCTATGAACAATGGGAGTGGGATTATCATCCCCAATAGCCACCAATGCTGAGCTACGTCCAAGAATTGGTCTTGCATGACCCCCCCTCATTGATGCAGATGAGGATCGTGAAGTTGAACCTCTAGGCAAAGATGGTGCATCTGGAAACAAGGTAGAAGATGGTGGTGGCATTGTTGCTGTTGCTGCTGCATGGTCATCCTCATTGCCCAAAAGCTCTTCCTCCAAGCGTTCTAAAGCTAAGGATCCATCCTCTAGGTTATGCTCCTCCAGATTGTTGTCCCAAGTGACATATGATCTATCAGTTTTGGCCTACTCACAATAATGAGTCAACAACCTCAAGTTGTAATGTACATAAACCAAGCTTTCTGCCCGATTTTCATTTAATCGGTTTCTTTTCACTGAGTGGATGAAGCTATAGGTGCTCTATTACCGGATGAACTAGCAAGGCTTGTCACCGATAATCATATGAAGAGGGAAGTGATCATTGTCACCTTAGCCACTTCCCCAAACTACTCTTGGAAGTTGAGACTGCTGATTTTTCTGAGCAGCATCGAGAGCCCTTCTCCTAGGAGAATGGGACCACCTGGTCTGGGACCACAGTGAAAACTCAACCCAGTGTTGAGTGACCATTCCATTGAATGGTAGATATTTGGTCTGGGACCATGATATTGACCCAGCTTTGCCTTGGGTAGACTCAACCTTGTGTTGAGTAGACATCTAGTCTGGGACCACGATGTAGACCAGTCAAGGATTGGTAGACTCATCTTAGTTCTGAGTAGCCATTCTCTTGGAGAATGAAGACATTGTAAGCCCTAGACTGGGTCTGGGCATGTGTGGCACTCTGACCCTTAATCTATGGGCTTGGTGTGATTCTCCAAGGATTAACTACCCTTGGTCAAGTTACCCTAGTGCCAGATCTAGGTGTCACACAGTGTGTGAGATAAAAGCATTAATAACTCTCTTGGTTTATGATGATGTACTTTTGGAATAAAAAAGGACCATAGGGGCACTTGGAAAAATGCCAAAGTCAAAAGTCAAAATAAATAAGGACTTTTATACCACAGGAAAAGGACCAAAGGTGGAAGTAAAAAATAAATAAAAGACTTTTGGTAAAAGTCAAAGATAAATAAAAAGACCTTTTGGTAAGAAGGTAAAAGTGAAAATAGGAAAAGATTAAAATATTATTATTTTCATCTTTTCTAATTTTGTCCACTTAACAAGTGAATGAAGGCTATAAAAGAAGATCAAGTCTTCTCATTATTACACACAAGTTTTATTTCACATGTGATGCTGCTATTTTACTGAAGCCTTCATTGAAGATTGTTTTTGCCTCGACTAGGGAATTCATTCCCAGCAAACCCTCAGCTAGGGTTTTTATTAGAAAATCAATCTTCACCACTTTGTGGACAACCACCTTCAACATTTCGTTTTTGGGGTAGGTTTTCTCTTTTTTCGAGAAGCCATCTTTTCTCTCTCTCTCCCCTCACGGGCTATCCATCTTTCACTCTCCGGGCAATTGGTTTGAAGGCTTGGCCTTCTTTTCTTCACACCTTGGGCAGGCATTTAGGAGGCAGCCCTATAGGCAACCTCGAGCAGCCTTTAGCAAGCTTACCCATGAGGGTTTGGCCCTCGGCCAACCCTCGAGCAGCCTAAGGCAGGCCCTAACAGGGTTGTCGTGGCCACAGGCAGAGGAAGCAGACCTCGGGAAGGGCTGCAAATCACTGGCAGCAGCCATACAGTCAACGGGCAGAGGGCTGTAGTCAATGGGCAGTAGAACAATCAACACGCAGCCGTACACTCTGTTCCGTATAGATCCGTATGACCGTACAACTGTACGGAAGCAAGGTACATCCAGTCAGGTATTTTTAGATCTGACGTGGACAATCTGATTTTTGCAAACAAGAGAGAGACAATATCAGTTTTTTGAAAAAGCCCTAATTTGGGAAATTTGTATAATTCTGGAAAATGTGGTTGTAATTATCAGTTTGAACTTTTACTGATAATTTTTATTATGACAGTGGCAAAACCCAGCTTTGGGTTTGGGGAACTTTCTGAAGAATTTCCTAAGTCATCTCATTTACGAGATGAGCTATTAATGCTTTTGGGGTTTTTGTCCTTTGAAGGTTTCCCCAGTGAAAAATCTTGGGTCCATTGTGTTGATGTGATGAATGTGTTTTTACTGTATTGCTGAATTGTTTAAATTGTATCTGCAATTTTTTTAAGTTACATGCTAATGCTAAAATTCAACATGGTATCAGAGCTTAGCATGTGAAAAACACAATAAAGGGACACTGCTATTGTTTTTCACTGGATCTTGGAATAAGATTTGCAGATCTAACATTTGGTTAAGTGACAAAGATGGCCATTAATGGCTTCAAACCGGAAGAGAAGCTCTATGGCTCAGCCAACTTCAATTCCTGGAAGGCCAGGTTGACATCCATTCTAGATGAGAATGACTTGGATGACATTGTTCTTAATGTCACAAAAGAGCCAACTACAAATGCTGGTAGGCTTGCTTACAAGAGGAAGCAAGGTAAGGCTAGAAGAGTCATTTATGATTCTATCAGAGAGGAATTGATGCCTAACACCACATCCTTGAAGACTGCTAAAGAATGCTATGATACTTTGGTCAACCTATATGAAAAGAAGGCTCCCAGTCAAAAGGGAGTCTTGAAGAAGAGGCTACGAACTTTGAAGCTGAACAAAGATGAAAGTGTTGGTTCCTTCTTCACCAAGATCAAACAGGTAAGAGATCAACTCCTTGCTATTGGTGTTACTGTTGATGATGATGATCTTGTACAAACAGTGGTTGATGGTTTCCCAAGCTCTTGGGAAACCTTCATGACATCCGTCTGTGGACGAGAAAATCAGACAACCGTCGAAAGGAAGATCATTGTTTACAAGAAGAAGGAAGATCATTGACAAGGTAATCAAGCAGGATAACCTTGCACTTGCAGCAAAGACCAAAAGGTTCAAGAAACCTTTTTCTTAGCAAAAGAAAGGGAAGAAACCTCAGGGTAAGTTTTCTAACATGTCTAAGATTGAATGTTATACTTGTCACAAGTTTGGACATTATGCTAGAGATTGCAGGTAGAACAAGAAGAAACCCAAGAGAAGGTTTCAAGCATCTGCAACAGAAGCAAAGGAAGAAGAAGAAGAAGAACCAAAGAAGAAGAAAACCAAGCCTAATAAAACTGATGAGCCTAAAAAGAGAGTACTATTTGATTTCGGTCTAACTGGTTCTTTCTCAGCTTGCTCCACTTCTTGGTTGGTGGACAGTGGTGCCTCCATGAACATGACAGGTAACCGTGGTACCCTCACCAGTTACAGAAAGAGAAAGTTCACCACTCAGGTAGAGCTTGGAGATGACTCCACTTACAAGATTGAAGGAGTTGGCTCAACTTCACTTCAACTTGACTCAGGTATGCTTCTTTATGTTGATGATATGCTTTATGTTCCTGGTTTAAAGAAAGATATTTTATCTGTTGCTGGTTTAGAAGACAAGGGCCACAGAGTCCTCTTTATGGACAAGGTCTTTTTATGGGCAAAAGACACAGATCTAGACTCAGCAGTTCAGATCAAGGTTCGAGAGGGAGACCTTTACAAGGCCTCCAAAGTTTCCACTCATGCTTTGGTACATCACACAGTTGATCCTTGTGAACTTTGGCATAGAAGGTTTGGACACCTTCACTACACAACTCTCCTAGGATTGCAGAAGATGGTCACAGGAATGCTAGAAGTTTCTCCAAAACATGAAGGAATCTGCAAAGGATGTGCTCTAGGTAAGGACACTAAGAAATCCTTTCCCAGAAGCAAGAGTAGATCTAAAGGCATTTTGGATTTGATTCATTTTGACATTTGTGGGCCCATGTCTTCACCCTCCTTGAGTGGGTGTTTATATTATGTCTTGTTTATTGATGACTACTCTGAGAAGTCTTGGATTTACTTCCTTAAGGCCAAGAGTGAAACCTTTGACAGGTTCAAAGAGTTCAAGACACCAATTGAAAATCAGACTGGCAGGCACATCCGTATCTTGAGATTAGATAACGGAGGTGAGTATGAATCCAATGAGTTTGATGATTTTTGTCGAGAAGCAGGAATCAAGAAAGAGTTGACAGTGCCTTACAACCCCCAGCAGAATGGGGTTGCAGAAAGGAAGAATACAACGATCTGTGAGGCTGCTAAAGCCATGATCACTGATCTAGATCTTCCTTTGTCTTTATGGGCTGAAGCTACCGGAACTGCAGTAGACATTCAGAACATTATCCCTCATGCTATCTTGGGTGAGAAGACTCCTGAAGAAGTCTTCACCAAGAAGAAACCTGCAGTTGATCACATGAGGATATTCGGTATTCCTGTGTATGTTCATGTGCCAAAAGAAAAGAGGGTTAAGCTAGAGCCCTCTGGTAAGAAAGGTATCTTTGTTGGGTACAGTGATTGCTCGAAGGCATATTGAGTATATATACTTGGACAGAGGCACATTGAGGTCAGCAGAGATGTGATCTTCTATGAGGAAGCTGTGTTTCGTAAAACACTAGAGCTTTCACCGGAAGATGCAGTTGCTCCACTTGAGTTTCTGGATTCAGAAATTCACAGGGAGGAAGAGGAATTTGATGATCAAATTCCAGATGTTCATGAGAACATTGAAAGTCCACTAGAAGAACTACTTGAAGTTCCTCCTTCCAAAAGGAGACCTGCTTGGTATCGAGAGACAGTACAAGAAGCCGAGAAGCATAAAGCTCCTCCTGGGACTTTCAAAGAAACCATAAGACCACAGAAGTACTCCGGTCTCATGAGTCAGCTTATCAGTTCAGAACCTTCATCATACGAAGATGCAACAAGTAAACAGGTATGGGTTGATGCCATGATTGAAGAGTATAAGTCAATCATGAAAAATGATGTTTGGGAAGTTGTTCCCAGACCTGCAAGAAAGTCAGTAGTGACTTCCAGATGGCTTTATAAGATCAAGCATGCTGCAGATGGCAATGTGGAAAAGTATAAAGCCAGATTCGTAGCTCGTGGCTTCACTCAGAAAGAAGGCATTGACTATGACGATACATTTGCTTTTGTTGCTAGGTACACTACCATCAGAACCATCATTTCACTTGTTGCAATTTTCAGATGGAAGTTACATCAGATGGATGTAAAGACAACCTTTCTCAATGGTAAGATTGAGGAAGAAGTTTATATTGAACAACTTGAAGGCTTTGTTACTCATGGAAAGAAGACCCATGTATGTAAACTGAAGAAAGCCTTGTATGGACTGAAACAGGCTCCAAGAGTCTGGTATGCCAGGATGGATGGATTTTTCCATAGCTTGGGGTTTTCCAAAAGTACAACTGATTCTAACTTGTACTTTAAAGTTGTTCATAATCATGTCTTGATACTTGTTCTATATGTAGATGACTTGTTTCTTACAGGTGACGAACAGTTGATAGACCAGTGTATGAGGGAGCTTACCTCTGAATTCGAGATGAAAGATCTCGGATTGATGCATTACTTCCTTGGCTTAGAAGTCTGGAAAAATCTAGGTGAGATCTTCCCGACACAAGAAAAGTATGCAGTGGACATCTTGCAGAGATTTGGGATGTAGGATTGCAAGTCCATGAGCGTACCAATGACTACCAACTTGACAAAGTTGCGGGACTCAGCCTCTAGTTCACAGAGTGTGGACTCTACTCTCTACAGACAGCGCATTGGTTCCCTGATGTATCTCGTGCATACGAGACCCGACATCTGCTACACAGTGAATGCACTGAGTCAGTTTATGTCAGATCCGAAGCACATACACTTGGTAGCTGCCAAATATGTACTCAGATATGTGCGAGGTACTATCACGTATGTGCTCAGGTATACTTCCAGCAGTGGAGTATTGTTATCTGGATATTCAGATTCAGATTGGGCTGGCAGTGTAGTTGACCGGAAAACTACCTCTGGTTATTGCTTTAGTATGGGATCAGCAATGATCTCTTGGTCCAACAGGAAGCAAGGTTCCATAGCTCAGAGTACAGTTGAGGCAGAGTATATTGCTGCAAGCGATACCTACAAGGAAGCAGTTTGGCTCAGAAAGTTGTTATCTAATCTGTTCGAGGGAAATATTGACTCAACGATTATCCATTGCGATAATCAGAGTTGCCTAAAGCTTTCAGAGAATCCAGTGTTTCATGACAGATCGAAACACATTGAAATGAGGTATCATTTCATTAGAGACCTAGTACAGAGAGGTGCTTTGAAATTGCAGTACATTCGTAAAGATGAATAGATTGCAAATATCTTGACCAAGCCTCTGACAACATCAAAGTTTGTGTACTTTCGTGACAAGCTTGGTATGGCAAAGAATGCCTCTTTCGCTGAGAGGGAGTGTTGATTTTTTTGAGCAGCATCGAGAGCCATTCTCCTAGGAGAATGGGACCATCTGGTCTGGGACCACGATGAAGACTCAACCCAGTGTTGAGTGACCATTCCGTTGAATGGTAGATATCTGGTCTGGGACCATGATATAGACCCAGCTCTGCCCTGGGTAGACTCAACCTTGTGTTGAGTAGACATTTGGTCCAGGACCATGATGTATACCAGTCTAAGATTGGTAGAATCAGCTTAGTTCTGAGTAGCCATTCTCTTGGAGAATGAAGACACTGTAAGCCCTAGACTGGGTTTGGGCATGTGTGGCACTCTGACCCTTGATCTATGGGCTTGGTGTGCTTCTCCAAGGATTAGCTACCCTTGGTCAAGTTACCCTAGTGCTAGATCTAGGTGTCACATAGTGTGTGAGATAAAAGCATTAATAACTCTCTTGGTTTATGATGATGTACTTTTGGAATAAAAAAGGACCACAAGGGCACTTGGAAAAATGCCAAAGTCAAAAGTCAAAATAAATAAGGACTTTTGTACCACAGGAAAAGGACCAAAGGTGGAAGTCAAAAATAAATAAAAGACTTTTGGTAAAAGTCAAAGATAAATAAAAAGACCTTTTGGTAAGAAGGTAAAAGTAAAAATAGGAAAAGATTAAAATATTATTATTTTCATCTTTTCTAATTTTGTCCACTTAACAAGTGAATGAAGGCTATAAAAGAAGATCAAGTCTTCTCATTATTACACACAAGTTTTATTTCACATGTGATGCTGCTATTTTACTGAAGCCTTCATTGAAGATTGTTTTTGCCTCGGCTAGGGCATTCATTCCCAACAAACCCTCAGCTAGGGTTTTTATTAGAAAATCAATCTTCACCACTTTGTGGACAACCACCTTCAACATTTCGTTTTTGGGGTAGGTTTTCTCTTTTTCCAGGAAGCCATCTTTTCTCTCTCTCTCCCCTCACGGACTATCCATCTTTCACTCTCCGGGCAATTGGTTGAAGGCTTGGCCTTCTTTTCTTCACACCTTGGGCAGGCCTTTAGGAGGTAGCCCTATAGGCACCCTCGGGAAGCCTCTAGCAGGCTTGCCCGTGAGATTTTGGCCCTTGGCCAACTCTCGGGTAGCCTAAGGTAGGCCCCAACAAGGCTGCCGTGGCCACAGGCAGAGGAAGTAGACCTTAGGCTGGGCTGCAAATCACGGGCAGCAACCATACAGTCAACGGGCAGTAACCGTACAATCAACAAGCAGTCGTACACTCAGATCCGTACGACCGTACAACTGTATGGCAGCAAGGTACAGTCAGTCAGGTATTTTTAGATCTGACGTGGACAGTCTGATTTTTGCAGACGGGAGAGAGAAAATATCAGTTTTTTGAAAAAGCCCTAATTTGGGAAATTTGTATAATTCTGAAAAATGTGGTAGTAATTATCAATCTGAACTTTTACCAATAATTTTTATTGTGACAGTGGCAAAACCCAGATTTGGGTTTGAGGAACTCTTTGAGGAATTTCCTAAGTCATCTCATTTACAAGATGAGTTATTAATGCTTTTGGGGTTTTTTTCCTTTGAAGGTTTCCCCAGTGAAAAATATTGTGTCCATTGTGCTGATGTGATGAATGTGTTTTTACTGTACTGCAGAATTGTTTAAAGTGTAGCTACAAATTTTTTAAGTTATATGCTAATGCTAAAATTCAACAGAGACCTCCCAAGGGAGAGCCTTGGTGTAAATCTGCAAGGACACTTCAATATCAAATAATATTCTTTTTTGAAGAATGACCAGTGCCTTGACAGAGTCAATTCAAGAGATGAACAAGATATTACCATATGTGTGTAATAAATGATACAGGAGCTTTCAACATTCACCAGTACAGTGTATTCATTAGAGTGAGCAGGGAACCAAATCATACATATGCCCCAAAACAAGTGCCATGCAAGTGCCAAGTATCATTCATTACATGTATAGTATAGTAGTGTATCGGAACTAAATCATTGTGCACTTAATAATATATCTTGCCAATGTTGATTGGGCTATACATAGAGTAGTTACAGTCATCAGAGCTTATACCACATAAAATTGAGTACTTATGTATCCACGTATCAGTCCCAGACTTTGTGTTAGGCATCAGTATATAAACATAACAGTAAGTGCACATACAGATAGGGTTTGAGATCAAAATTTGGTGAGCACAAGAATATTCCAGAGTTTAGATATGATCATACCCAAGCAAATGCCATTAGATACAGTTTGATTGTTACTAGTACAACAGTAAACAAAAATATATAGCTCTTTAATTTTTGCATTCACTTGATAACATTCATACTTGGCATTCATTCTATGCTAATGGCTGTCATCCACATAAATATCAGCAATATAATACAACACAAGTTTAAAATTAGCAAACACTGTTAGAAGGTGAATGTATGCTCCAGGAGAATGATAGTTCTAGACTTAGGATAGGATGCTTAGTTACAACCCGTGAGGGAACACCCTATTGGTGACTGCACCCCTTCTTGGGGCTGTAAAGAGAGGGCTTCGGCCCAAAGTAACAGGCAGAGGGGACTTGATGCTGACCGAGGTAGAGAGAAAGGCAGCAGAGGGTATGTGTAGCTTTTGGGAGAGGGGCCGAGGCAGGAAGAAAGAAGGAGGGTGATGTGGAGGCAGTCTTGAGGCTGTTTTGCATCCTTAAGGGAAGGCGAGGGTGACAGCAGCAAGGAAAAGGTAGGACCGAGGATGAAAACAAGGCAAAGGAGCAGGCCATGGAGCGAAAGAGGTAAAGGAAAGGGATGGTGAAGAGGAGGGAAGTAGGGAAAACCTAGGGCAAGCCGCTAGGGAAAAATAAAAGGAAGAGAAAGGAGAGAAAGAGTCTGGTTTAAGGGTTTTGGGACCAGACTTTTACCCTAACCCTAGGGCGTCTAATGATAGATAGGATTCCTAATGAGAAGAAAGGGATCAAGGTATGCAACTACCCAAGAAACGAAAGGTTCAAACCCTAGGAATACCCCTATGAAATGACGTATTCCACCTAGCTAAGGTGACTAAAGGCTGAAAATGACCTAGCCAAGAGGAAATGTAGCCCTAAAAGCTACCATTTACTCCATGAACATACACCATTCACCAACGTTTAACAAAGAGAGATCAAGCAAACCTCAGAAACCCTCCTTGTGTAAGTGTTTCACCAACAAATCAAAGCATCGCCATCAACAAGAGCATTGAACCAAAAGACTTCAAGAAGAAAGCTTGCAAACCTGGAAAAAGATCTTCCTTAAGAGGGGCACATCATCTCCAAAGAGCCCTAGTTTGGATAAAAGAGTAACATAGTATTTGATCCCACTTGTCTTGTGTTAAAATGAAGTGAGGAGAGGCTTATAAATAGCATCTCACACTCACTTTACAAATATATCTAGGCCAACATGCCTTGAAAATGTCAAATACAAATTATAAAATGTTAACTTAAAATTATAACAAAATAATAATAAAAAAATAGACTAAAGTAGGCTTATAGTAGGCTACCTAGGGCATTTTCCCCTAGGTGCCAAAACTGCTAAAACGAGCAAATCACTTCGAAGGAAAGGGTGGAGTGAGCTGGAGGGGGGGTGTTATGCCCCTACTAACCCTGAGATGTTGTAAAATCCCTCAACACCCCCCTCAAGCAACATGTACGGCCTGGTGAAGGAGGAGACGTCCTCATGAGGAAGGATGCCTAGGAGAGAAGGCGCTCGCTGAATGAGAGGCGAAGGTGGTTGTGAAGGGAAACCAAAGTCTCGTAGCTGAAACAAAGGCCACCAAAGAAAGTATGCAAGGTGTGGGGTCATGTGACCGACTGACCAACCCTTAGGAGCCCCGAACACCAACACTGAGGTTAAAAACCCCAACAAAAGGCAGTCAACAGTGCCATTAATCCATAGTACTCCTGACGGAAGAATCAAAGGGCCCTGCCATGACCACCACTACTGAATAACACTCCTAGTCAAAAAAGGCCTCTCTCTCCCTGGGGTACATCTGAAGCTGCGCTGGGTACAGGTGCAATGTAATAGCTCCAACATCTTTCTGGAGAGGAACTGTTTACCACCTGTGAAAGCACTTTGGTTACCAATTTATGCAAGCGTGTGCATGATGAGCCATAAATGTTCCACCATTCAATAGGAGGCGCCCTATCTCGATCTTTTCTAGCATGCAAATTACCAAACAGACCTGTTATCACATATACATTTGTAGTTGGGCTACCATGATGCAGCATAACAAATTGATTTCTTTGTTTTTTCGAGCTATTCATTCACATGGGGTTTTAGCATGGATCATTACAACCTTAGCTATTTCAGAGCCTTGTTCAACAATGTTTCCTTTCCAGGACTGAGATTCACTTGTCCATTGAGATGATTTCAATGGTGACCTAGTTCATTAGAGCAGAATAACAGAGCAGATATGGTACACACAGTTACAGAGGGGCTTATCAGATGGAGACATGTATATGTTTCCTTGGTTTGTTTGTGCTCTGTGAAGTATATTAAACACCTAGGCTTGTTTTGGTAGGATGATTATGGTGACCTATGCTTAAACTTGTGTTAAGATCGATCAAAGAAGGTAAATGTTGAAGACTATTGCCCATGCCATGCTTTACACAAATGATTAAACCTTAGTGCTATGTTGGTTCCATGTGTCATTTGTCTCCATCCATCCAGTTCGTCCGTTGTTTGAACTTTATCCCATGACTTTGTTTGATTGAGACTTGTGAGATTGAAGATCTTTTCCCCATCTTGACCCCTATGCATGATAGACTCCATGTTGTTATGTGTCTTTGGCTATGAAGAACATGGCTTGGCTAGTGTGGCTGGGTTCATTGGGTAGTTCTTCTTTGGTCCTCAAACAAGTGCTCCTCCAAACAGTGTTGCTAAACACTTAAGCATCGAAACGCATAAAAGCTATATCTAAATGATGCTAAGTATAAATGTTTAAAAAGTAGTCAGTGGCCAAGGGGTTGAGCACTCATTCTTTGTATACATCATGCTCACACACACTGGACTGATATATACTTTGACTTACTTATATATTTGATAAAATACAATATATACAGAACAGGTGCGCAGCATACCCGCATTCGCATTCCCCTGGAAGTCCACTACTGCCTCCCCATGTAAGGCTCATCTTCCCTTCACAGGGGCAGCAGGGAGAGGAAAACCTGTCGAGGCTATGGACTACTCACTGGCAGCAGAGCTAGGCCTTAGTCATTTACTGGAGCCCAGAAGGCTTTCCAGGGCACTTGCTCTTGCAGGCAGGCTATTATCTTCTGTGAAAAAGAAAGTTATTGAAAAAGGTCAGTGGTCAAAGGATGAACACATTCATTGTATAATGTTCGGCTCATTTGCCCCCACAGGGCAATAGGGTGAGACTAGCCCGCAAAGGCTATGTCTTTGTCAGTACTGGAGCCCAGAAGGCTTCTATGACACTTTCCTTTGAAGGTTGACCTGTATTGTAAAGAAATGAAAAGGAAAACTTGCTTGAGTTTGAAGGAAACAAGCCCAAGTACTTTATCCATCTGTGAGATGCCAGCATTCCATGTTACTATTTGTCATGCATATATCTTTTTGGTTGAGTGTGTTGGTTATCATTCAGAGAGATCACATAGTAAAAGTCAGTCAGAAGTCATTCCCCTTTACCTTGAGCCCTGTTTTCCACCTTCACCCAACACTAGAAAACTGTTTAAACTTTGTAAGCATGGCATGCACAAGAGACTTCCATAAGGTTCAATGATCTTTCAAAGGCATAGGTATATCTTACTGGTTATTATTATTATTGTCACCATGATTTTGAATAACATGACTTAAGTTGGGTTTTGATATACACCATTGGAGCATTTATTACCTTGGATACATGCAGGATCATATTGGTACAATATCTCACCTACAGTTTGGGTACTTTGACCTGGTCAACCCAGTTGACCAAGTCAAACATGGTTCCCACGGCAGTGACTCAAAAAACAACGATGCTTATATTTGTCCCAGACATGCCCAGGACCAATACTGCAGTTTCATTTCTCAGAGTTTGACCCCATATCTCATGATCAGTGATTATTATCACTTTATTATTGGCTAAATGTTCGACTTTTATTACAGATTGTAGACGTTTTGGTTCTCCTAGAGCATTGTAGTGTTCTAGGGGGTATGAGTAGTCACTTATACCATTCTTCTATGTCTATAGATCATCCATTATAGTCAGTTTTCCCCAGTTCTTAGCTTGGACAAAGTTATGATGATTTTATTCAGTTTCAGAGGATGTACCACCAGAAATGAACTAGGAAATTCACTGAAAAAATCGATTTGGCCTCTTGGGTCAAGGAAAAGATAGGGAAACTTCTCAGATGATGTATTTCGGATCCCCAGACAGTTCTTCTACACTTTCAGTTAGCATTGGGTCCGAGATTATTTTATTTTGGCTTACGCAGTGAGGATGTCCCCCAAGGGATGCCTCTTAACTTGGCCGCTTGATGTATTACGCTATTATATCTTATGTTATGAGGTTGTAATGGGGCATAGGGTGAATCAATCCCCTAGTGAGCCCCTTTTGATGTATTATCATGATCATAACTTATGTTATATTATTTTTTACTTAGACAAGGTGTCATTGGGAAAAAAGTGCGCCCCCCTTGATCTAGTCAAATTGATCCATGTAAAGTTGATCTCCACCGTTGATGATGTTATAATCTTAACCGTTAGATGTAAAAGTAAGTTAGGGTTTGCGTCTCTCAAAAGCTATATAAAGACGAGACACCCCCCCCATTGTATCCCATTGGGAAATTTGGCACCATTGGCTCTTGACGAATAATAGAGAAAATCTTTCTGGGATCCTGTCTTTTGTGAATGATTGAAGAATGTTCTTTATGATTGACTGACATTATTTCTCTCTTGCATTGGAGATCATTGGTGAATCTGTGGCATATTTTTCTGGATCCATTTGTTTGATAGGGAAGCTGATTTGGAGAGGGGTGCACCTGTGGGAGACGTCCACCTTGCTCTTCTTTCTGGATTTGTGGATACATGGAGTATTTCTATCTTATGATTTCTTACTCTTTTATTTGTTTACTTCTCATCAGTATTTGTCATTTTTCTTTCTGTTCTCATTGTTATTTACTTGGCTTGGTAGGAGAGAGGGTGCATTTGGCTTCCTTGGGCGTTTTCAACAAAGCTGGATTTTCATCATTCCTTCACTTGATCTATGTGGAAATAATCTTCATCACCTTGACATTCATCCTCGGAAACATCAGGTATGTTTCTCCCAAGTAAGATCTATCCTTTTTCTCAGTATCTGATTGAGGCTGCATTTTCCTTTCATTAAACCCTCATTTCTTAGATCTGTAGGTTCTAGTTTGCGGCGGGATATAAAACTTGAAACTCACTTTGGAATAATCATAAAACCCCCAAGTCTAAATTTTCACGATCACCGGACTCCATTTTCGCACTTAACGCACTGGTTTGCCTCTTAGGGGAAGACGACCTACTTGGGAGGAGAGGGTATTTTTAGATCCGCAAACTGGGTATTACTAGCTTCACCTCCAATCGCCTTATCTTACACCTAGCAATCAATCTGAGTGTCCAATTTCACTTAATTTCACCGTTTACCCCTAGATCCAATTTTCCATGCTTAAAACCCTAGGGTAAATTGGGGATTTTCATGCGGACACTCAAAATCTCTTAGTAACTATGCAAAAATCCAATTGACTATAATATTAAGAGATATAATCAAGTTTCCCTAGGTTTTTCACTTGCATTCTTTTTTTTAGGGTCATCTTGGTTATGGGGACACCCCCTAGGCTTAGTATATTCACTACAGTCCCAAGTGACAGCATCCTCGATTAGTGTGACATCTAAATTCTTTTAGAGGTCTTGGATATTTGTAGTTCGCGACTTTAGTTTCCTTTCCTCTACCATCCTGCATAGGATCACCCCGTGGGGCAACTATAAGATTCGTGATAACATGACCAATATCACTGAGGTATTTACTTAATTCATTACGCAATAAGGCACATTCCTCTTCATCAAGGACCAACTTGTACCTCTGGATTTGTGTGGGGATTTCTCCTAACCCCACACCTAGGTGCTGGTTTGGCCAACCAAGATGGAGAATAATATTTTGGTGTTAATACATATACTAAGGCATGCAGTGGAACGTTGATATGTTCCCACCTTTTGACCACATGTTTGTGAATATGGTCATACAGGATGGGATCTTTCGATTCAACAATATCTTTAATTTGGCCCAATATGCTATCCATCTGCTCATATACCTCCCCAATCACCGGCTTATCTGTATCTGCAAACCGAATCATGTAATAAATGGGCTTTGTGAACTGCAAAACAAACTTGACACTTGCCAAAAATTGACCATCAAGAACGGTGTCTTCCACCTCTTGAAAATCAAGCATGTTAGATGTGGATGTAGCCCTATCTTTCAAGACTTGCCATGATTCACTTGATACCATGTTAGGCAATGCCTCTCTTACCTTCAAAAGGCTCCTGAAGGTGAAGTAATAGCTATCAAATCTAGTCTTTGCTATCGTCAATAGCTCTAACTTTGGGTGAGTGCAGAAAATGTCGTGGGCATTGCTATGGTTGGTAAGAAATCTTATAATGTGCTTTCCCTTTTTGTACAGTTCACCAATCCATTTGTAATCATTTTCCTTCAACTTAATAATGTCATGCATCAAAAGGTTCAATGTGTGAACCAAACACCCAGACCAAAATATGTTGGGGTATTTATCTTCAATTATTTCTCCTGCTGCCTTACAATTAGTAGCATTATCAGTTATGACTTGGATAACATTGTATGGGCCAATAGCTTCAATGTTTTGAGTAGGAGTTCTGCAATGTTCATGCCGGTCTTGAATTTATCTGAGTAGTCATGTACCGAAAGAAACACTGCACCAGTAGCAGACACATCAAGAACATTTATCAATGGCTTTCCTTTTACATTTGTCCAACCATATGATACAATTCATACCCCATACCCATTCCAAGCATTTGTGAATTGCACCAAAGCATTTTGGATCTTGGATTTTTCCTTGTCAAGCCCCACCGTTCTAGCTTTGTCATACCCGGGGCTCTTGTATCCTGCTGTGGTAGTGCGGATGGCCTCTACCATTTCATGCCAATAGGGTGAGCGGCTAAGTCACCTGGCACGGGGACACGGGACACGAAGGACACAAAAATACGGGAGTCCGACACGGACACGGTGACCCCCGAAATCAGGACACATAGGATACGTTTTATATACATATATATATTTTTTTAAAATATATATTAAAATTTAAAAATATAGACATATAGATCCAAAGATATTAAGAAACTAGAACATTTACAAATATTCAATAGAAATTAGAATAAAAACACATTAATGATTACACATTTGTCATTCACAAGTCACGATTCACAACACATTTGTCATTCACAAATCACAATGAGACACATAGACGTATGTCGGAACCATATTTCTCATTAAGTCATCAAGATCAAAATGTATACAATGTACATATATGTTGGAATGCCACTGGGCACTGGAAAATGCCAAATAGACTAAAGTCTAATAGTAAATACAAAAAGGGGTGGATCAAGATGGGAGAAACCCATATGTCAGTAGTCCTCCTCCATGCCTGAATCAACATCAACATACTCATCACTGCCCTTGCTCTGATCCTCATCCTCCTCCCCCTCCTCCTCTCTGCCCATTTGATGATCTGCATCTGCTGCTGTGGAGGATGACCCCTCTATACGATCACTATCATCAAAAGTGACCGGCTCTAGCACTGGATCATTAAGATCCATGTTGGCTAATGCCAACTCAATACTGCTATCCAAACCCATATCATCGGGAAAGACATCCCACATCTTTGTCTTTTCCTTCACCCACTCCTCCCTCTTCCTATAAATAAGACGAAGGTTGGAGTGCACATACACCATTGACTCTGCCCTAGACTGCTCAAGCTTGCTCTTCTTCACACTGTACAAGTTCCCATATGTGCTCCAATTCCTCTCACAACAAGAGGATGATGTAACTTAAGAGATGATCCTCAAGGCTAACTTCTGTAGAATAGGGGATGTTGCCCCATGAGTTGCCCACCAAGCATAGGGTTTCTTACCCCCCCTATCTCTAAGCACACCATAGCCTCCAAATCTCCCAATGCAAGTGGAAAAATCTACAAAGCCCTCCTCCGCCTCCTCAAACATGTCGCTATCCTGAAATAGCCGTCTAAGTGCTATCTTCCTCCCATGTGCAATCTCCGCATCCATGTGAGGAGGGACTCTGTGTGAGGCTCTCGATCCACCAGTGAGCCACTCCTGAGTGTAGAACTTGGGGTTCAAGGAGTGGGCCAAGCAATGCAAAGGTGTGCAATTCTTATCCCACCTGGAGATAAGAATATCCCGAATAATGGTCCATAAGTTCTGTGCCGATGTCCCATACTCGGGACACTCATTCTCCATGACAATGGACCTCATGGACTCAATCATGGAATCCCACCCCTCATTAACCTCTGCTAGGATGGGCTGGTCCGTGTCTGCAAACGCAACAAAGAAATGACTGGCTCCATGATCTTAATGCTAAGATCTACTGTGTTCCACCAACCATCATCTAACACCCTGTCCTTCACCTTTTGTGAAGCAGTTTGATCCGTCTTTCTCCAAAAAGCCCAAAACTCTGAAATCACCATGGACCCAAGAGCGGTTTTGACCTCCCTCAACCTCTTCAGCATGATGAATGAGGAAGCAAACCGAGTATCTGCAATCTTCAACAATGAAAGTTGTGTGTACTGTTTGTAGATGGTGAGGGCATTTGTGTGGTTTTGTACAAAGTTACGGATATGGCGTACATCCTCAATAAGGTTGCCAATCCATGTCACATCCGAAGCAATGGCTTTCAGTGCTAAATTCAAGGAATGGACAATGCAAGGTGTCCAAAAAACCTGTAAGAGCAATAAAAGCATGTATCAATGACTCTACAACACTAACATTGCAATGACCAAATTCAAACAATGAGCAAATTAGAAATGAAAGGTGTCCAAAATGAACATACATGTGGATATTTAGCTTCCACAATCATGCCAGCAGCCTTGCAAATAGGTGCATTGTCCGTGATGATTTGTACACACGAATCAACACCTACTTCTTCAATGGTTTTGATGAATAAATCACCCATAAATTGTGCATCCTTGTATTTCCCAAGAGCATCCACCGCTTTCAAGAACAACGGTCCATTTTGGGAAGATACCATGAAATTGATGAGTGGATGGCATGTTGGATCCGTCCATCCATCAGAAACAATACTCACACCGCATGAGGGCCATGTTGTTCTAATTGGCTCACGGATTTTATCTACCTCCTTCTTTGCTTTAACCAACAATGTGGTTCTAAGCTTCTCTGAACCAGGAGGCACATAACCACTTGGAGCTCGTTCCAAGATAGTTTGAACCATCTCAAAATACAATGGTGATCGTGCAAGATTGAATGAGATGAAGTTGAGGTAGAAGAAAAATGCAATGGTAACGTCTACCTCTTCTCGCGCCTCTTGTTGGAAAATCCTAGCCATTGGACCACCTGTATATTGCCTCTTTCTTGTTTGATAAGTATCCCCACGCCCATGAATGCTAGGTGGAAATGGAGTCTTGGTGCTAGAGGACTTCCTCAAAAATGGAAGAGGATCATCCTCTTTTTTCTTGGTTGTTGCTGCCACCTTCCCTAAGCCAACATGATCCTCTCTTTACATATCCCTCCTTTGGTTAACACTCACCGCTTTGCATGAAGAAATCCCACAAGAAGGAAAGGCCAACAAATGGCCCTTAACCCAGAAATATGTGCTCATGAACTCATGGTTGCAAAAATTGCATCTCCAAGACACATTGCCTCCCCCACCAAGCTTTGCCCCGAGCCCATCTTTCCTTGTCACATACTTCCACAAAGGGTATTTTTTTTCTTGGGCTTGTTGTCTTGCTAAAACAGGGTTAAATGGAGCATAAGCTCCACTAGCAGCCGATGGAGCACTTGACGGAGGAGGAGAACCGGTTGTGCTTGGTGGAATAGGAGCAGAGGCCCTAGATGGTGCATTTATCCCTTTCCTTTGCCCCCTACCTCCTGCCCTAGTTGATTGAGACATTCATTTTCTTGTGTGATGGTTGAGCTTGCAATCCTCTCCACAAATCCACCGGAATGCACTTGGAATCGCTTGGAAACAATGGATAGCCTTCAAATCTCCTTCAAAACTCCTTCACCTACACATAAAACTCACTCTCAACCAATTGCTTCCTTGCAAATGACAAAAAGAAAGGCAAAAAATTGTTTTAAAACAAACCCGGCTGTCTTTTTTCGCCGTTTACGTGTCCTGTTTTCGGGACATGCTGCGATTTTGTGTCCGATTCGATATTTTTTCATGTCCTGTTTTCGGATTCGCCTGAAAGTCGATTCGGACACGAATTCAGATTCGAATCATGTCCGATTCGATCCCCACGGGACACGAGGGGCCTTTAGGACGAATCCAGTTTCTCAGGTGAGCGGAGAACATTGAATGGTATGCCACATGTATAGAGAAACCAAAACACTTTTGAATCCACGTAATCCCTACCACCTTCGTCAAGGAAATATGATATTGTCTTTCCACGTGACTGCATGGGAGAGAATCCACTGCCTTGGGTGGATGGGCCTCTAGCTCTTGGTGATCATGAAAGGTCCTAGTCATCCATTGATCGTTTTGTTATGTTTTCTGTTCAAATTCTTCCTTCTTATAGATGGCTCTTTGTGTTGATGTCACATGTCGGCAAACACAAACTCCTATAGTTTTTTTTCATCACATGTCATGTGCCCACATAGATGTCTCCTCACACGGGTATATGAACCTATGTATGTCTTTTTACAATGGGGGCAACCAAATTTGGTGGTTCCACCCCTTGTGCCTCCTCCCTGCTTTGTGACATATTTCCACAAGGGTGTGGGGTCCTCTTTGGTTTTCTTTCGGTTTCCCTCCTCTTCCTCCTCCTCCTCCTCTCCATGGTATGTACCACTCCCCACTTTTTCATCCTCTCCCTCATCTCTCCTCTGGTTTCTAATCACCATCATCAAAATAACAAATGGAACCAACAAAAGAGACCATAAACCCATCATCATGTTTGATGGAACTAGAGATTTAACCTGTTTTCTGCAATAGAATGAGGGACGAAGCATGGGGAAGAGTAGGAGAAGAACATCTACAATGTACATTCTAGTGTCTAGAATCTAGATTCCAAGCATTCATGATTAAATATAGAGATCAAAGTTCAAAGTTTCAAACACAAAGAAAATCAACAAGAGCCTATCTCTTCAAATATAGAGCCTATCTCTTTGGCTCTCCAATGGTAGTTACAAGTTCAACCTTCTTCAATCTCCATTGTTGGCAGCCTTCTCCTCTTCTTCTCTCCTCTTCTCTTCTATTCTCCTGTCCTCTTTTCTCTTCTCCTCTCTTGTCAAGCAAAGTGAGAATGAAGATGGAGAAGAGGGTTTTATACCCCAAATCCCTACTCCTTCCCTCCTGTTACTGGATGAACTAGCAAGGCTAGTCATTGACAGACATATGAGGGAGATAATGACCATTGCCACCTTAGCCACTCTTCCCAAACTACCTTGGAAGTCGGAACCTCCTAGGGGAGAGCCCTAATAGCAAATCTGTAAAGGCACTAAAACACCGAACAATGTCTTCTTTGAATAGGATTAGTGACCAGTGTCTTAATGGAGTCAATTTAGGAATGGAGTTAATGTAGTATGATTATGAATAATGCATGTGCAATTAGTACTTCCACTTCAATAGTGCATTCAAGAGGGTATAGCAAGTGGACAACTTTATTCCTAAATCAACATGGCTAGACACTAAGCATGGAATGCCATATAGCAAATACAAAGCTTCTATTTAGCCAATTACATTCTAACGAATAGTGATCAGTTTAATATTGAATGAAAGCAATAGGGTGTAATAAAAAAGAAGTGAGAGTCTGATATAAACCAATAGCACAGTACAACAATATGTACAGAGGTATATTAATGTGAATCCAATAACATATCAACCTTTATTATTTAAATGGTCATTTAGTAGTATTCATGCTGAGCATTCATCCAAAATATGCAAGACTGTCATAAAACATAGATACCAACAATATGAAATAACCAACACTTGTGAATATTAAACATTGGTAAGATTGTTAGTATTTCAAGCACACTAGTCACTCTATGCCTACAACAATGTATAGTATAAATACAAACTAGTTATGCATATAAGTTCTATAACAAAGGTTTAAGTAGTGATTAGCAGCAGTACCACAACTTTCACAATTCAAACAATGATGACATTTTAAACAAAGTGTGCATATAATGTATTGTTACGCTGCATCTGTACCCAACACACCTTTAGATGTACCCCAGGGAGAGAGCCATTTTTTTTTACCGGGAGGGGTGTTATCGAGCAATGGTGGTCATGGCTAGGCCCTTTGGTCCTTCCTTTAGGAGTACTATGGCTTAATGGCATTGCTGACTGCCCTTTGTTGGGGTTTTTAACCCCGGGGTTGGTGTTCAGGGCTCCTATGGGTTTATCACTGGGTCACATGGCCCCATATCTTGCTTGCTTGCTCCAGCGGCCTTTGCTTCAGCTGCGAGACATTTGTCTCCCTTCGTTGCCACTTAGGACACCCTCTTGGCCCATCAGCTAGCTAGCGCCTTCTCTCCCTGGACTTATTTCCTCAGAGGAAGATATCCTCCATGCCAGGCCTTCTTGTTGCTTTGAGGAGGGTGTTGAGGGATTTTACAACATTCTTGGGGTTATATGGGGTATAACGCCCTCCCTCCACACTTTGGCACCTAGGGGAAAAATACCCCAGATAGCCTACCTTAAGCCTACATTATGGCTATTTTTTATATTATTTTCTTTTATTTTTAAGTTGACGTTTTATAATTTCAAATTGACATTTTAAAGGCAAGTCGTCCTGGATATTTTTTGTAAAAGTGAGTGCGAGATCATATAATTAGATCTCCTCACTTCATTTTAACATAAGATTCATGGGATAAAAGCACTATGCATATCTTCTACCCTTCTTAGGGATCTTTGGAGAGATGTGCCTCTCTTGAGGAAGGTTGTTTTCTAGGTTTATGACTAGTTCTTAAAGCATCTTGGTTTTTTTCTCTTTCTCAAAGGTGAAGCTATGATTTGTTGGTGAAACACGTGCATAAGGAGGTATCTATGTCTTGTCTTGATGTCTCTTTATTAAAAGCTGATGAATGATGTTTGCTTGTAGATGGAATGGTAGCCATTAGGTTGCATCTTGTCTTGGCTAGGTCTTCTTCCACTTTTATCACCTTAGAGTAGAAGCACGTCCTCTTTAGGAGCCTTCCAGAGTCAAAAACCTAGGTCTTCAGGTTGATCACTAGGCAAGCCATCCTCCCTAAGTGCCCTAGGTTAGGTAGGGTCTTTCTAGCGTTAGTCTCTCTTGTCTTCATTTCCTCATTTTCTTTTCCATTACCTAATTTAGGGTTAGTTTAGGTTAGTTTTAGGGCCTTTTTTCTAACCTAGCTAGGCCTGCACAAACCTTAGACAAACTTAGTTTGCCCTAGCAGCCTTCCCCTTCTCCATCCTTAAACCATAGCATCCCTTCTCTAGAGTCTAAACCCTAACGACCCTCTCTTTCCACCTTTGCTAGCCTTCTTCTAGCCCTTGCCCCTTTCTTCCTCTTCCTTTCCCTCTCCTTTCTATCCTCGCTACCCTTTCCTCCTCCTTACCTACGTTTGCTTCTTCCTCTTTTTCCTTCGGCAGGCTCCCTAGCACTCCCTCATACCTTTGCTTCCCTGTCTTCTCCTCTTGGCTGCTTTACCAAGCCTCCCTCCACCTTCGATCTGCTGCTACAACAGCCTAGGGCTGCTCCCTAAACCCTAGACAGTCCTCCTTACCCCCTTCCTTTTTCATCTCCACCCTCGGCTGCCCTTCTTAACACCCTCCGAGTTGCTACAAGAGGCTGCAGCAGCCTCTTTTCCTCACCTCTTTCTCCTCCACTTCCCTTCCTCTCACCCTACGGCCTGTCCACTAGGTCTGTAGCAGACCGGACCTCCCTTTCATCCTGATGGGCTGCCCTTACAGTGGCATCCCTCTCTTTGTACAACCTTTTTTACCCCTCCTCTTTATACCACTCTTTTAGACCTGTACATTTGAGAAACAAAGGTTGGTATTGGCTGGTGCAAAGATCATCAAGTGTTTGAACTCTACTAGTTGTTTGGTTATGGTACTGCTGCACACAAGTTGCTTATACACTGCTGCATATATACAATCTGCTAACTAACACATGCAATCTTGTTCCAGATCTAAAGCAATAACATGGTAAATATTTGGTTATATACACATTGTTCTTACTTGTATTAAATTTGTACTCAATGTTGTACGACGACTGCTGCCATAAATATTGATTCATAACTGATACACCAACACCCCGCTGGTAATACTTTACTTCAGATCTGATATAAATGTTTAATGCTGCTTACAAGGAAAGTCTGGGGTTTATGATGTGTGGTTGCTAATGTTTTAAAGACTGATACTTCATGTTATGCATACCATATTGCTGTACATGCTAAACATACACATAAAGTTAGGTTTTAATACATAACAATGGTGGTTGTTTCTTACAGTGGGATGATGATTACTGCTGTCATAATTTGTCATTAAAATTCATGTCATTCTCCTATCATTCTCCTGTCATTCTCCTATCATTGTTTCTTACAGTACTGATGATGATTACTGCACTATCATTCTCCTTTGTCATACTGCTGCATTTTAGATGTTATAAATGACTTGTCTCTGCTGATATACACGGTTTGTTTCAGATGTTCAATGGTAAAGAATACTTGTAGATTGGTTAATATTTGTGTATCCCACTTATCATTGCATATTGGAACTAATTGAAGGACACTCCACACTCTAAGTATTTACATGACTAGAGACCCAAATTGGTTTATTCTTGGATACCCACACATAGAGTGATTCCTTCCTATTACCAAATTGACTCCATTAGGCAATGGGTACTCACTTCACATGTTTGCAAGATATATTTGTGTCTAAGTGTCTTTTGCAGAGTTACATAGGGCTCTCTCCTAGGAGGTTTTGATTTCCGAAGAAGTTTGGAGAAGTGATTAAGGTGACAGAGGTCACTTTCTCCGCATATGCTTGCCAGTGGCTTGGACTGCCATTTCGACCGGTAACAATGTAACAACACAAGGTGAGCATATAATGTCTGATAATAATGTGTAAATGAAGGTGTCAACAGTTCACTTTTAATTGCAATTCAAACCAACAGTTATGTAACTTATTGACCTGTGTTTTTTAGCTTGTATGCAGGGTTAGAGGATAGATTCAAGGTTAAGACAACCATTGTAAGGGCTGTCTTCAAGGCTGTTCAAGCCTGGGACAGGCCTTAGATGTATGGTGTGCCTGTTTTGGACAGCCCAAAGGTTGCTTGAGGAAACCACAACCCTTAAAGGTCAGACTGGGAGCGATGGAGGAGGATGCTAGCAGCCTAGGAGAGGGGTTTTAGAGGGAAGCCGAGGGTGTAAAGGGAACCTTGGAGCATCCCTAGGGCTTTTAGGAATAAGCCATGAGGTGGAGAAGGAGTAAGGGAGCAAGGAAAAGGCAACTAGAGCTTTTAGGGCAGCATTAGGACCGTTTTAGGGCATTTTATAGCAGATTTTGAGATTTTTTTGCAATTTTTATATTTCTAGGGTTCCCTATAATTCCTCCTTAGGGTTTTTAGGGCTTTAGAGGCAAGGGAAAATTTATAGGGAAGGTGGCCAAAATTTTAGGGAGGCCCGAAAGCGCAATTTTTTTTTTGTTTTTTAGGGGTTTTAACATAAAATTGCAGACCTAAAATTACCCTAATATACCATGTAAAATGAAAATATAAACATATGAAAATGGAATTAAATTGAAGGAAAATTGTATGAGAATAAAGCCAAGGGATCTAGGTTTAACGCTAACCCTAGGGCATCAAGGAAGGTGACCAACCTTCCTCTTGAGAGGTCTTTCCAAAGTTTGGAAAGCTAGGGCCTTCTCCAACAACCACAATGGCTCGTTAAAGGAAGCCTAGCTAGAGAAAAACTCAGAGACTTAAGGCCCAAGCTTCTAAGGACTCCTTCTAGAGGACGTCTTTCACAATAATATGGTGACAAAAGGCTGAAAATGACCTAGTTTAGACAAAATTCAACACTAATGGCTACCATTCAACCATAAACAAGCATCATCCATCAACATTTAACAAAGAGAAATCAAGACAAGAGCATAGATACCTCCTTGTGCATGTGATACGCTACCAATTCTAGCATCACATTAACAAAGAGCAAGAACCAAAGATACTTCAAGGGATTTCCATTAAACAAGAAAAAGAAGTCTCCTCAAGAGGTGTGCATCACTCCAAGAGCCTGTTATCACCAACCTTGTAGCTTCCTGTGCAAGATGGATCTAGGATGGATGGTAGAGGAACAAGCAACTAAGGAGGTGGAACCTAGACTGCCTAGACTCCCAAAGAGATGGTTGTCACGCCAATCAAGGCAGTCTTCGCTTTATGTTGTTTGAGTCCAAGACAACAATGGGGGAGACCCAGATCCGCTCACGATAGGAGAGATCAAATCTAGACACCAGATCAGATCAAAACAAACTTTGAGGTACGTAAGGTGTAAGGTGTTCAGAAACTCTAGATCTAAAGTGAGATTCAGCAGATGGATCAGGACTTCAGCAGTATATTGGTTGATCCAAAGTAGTAATAGGATGACCTTTGGGGGAAATGGTTAGATCTAGGGTTTTGGTACTAGCAACTAAAGAAGATGATCTTTGCCTTGGGAAGCGTAACTGAGGTAGGATGGGCAGGAAAATAGTCGGGACTATCTAGTACCTGGCTGATAGACTCAATGAAAAAGGTGAACAAGTGTGATTGTCTGAGTCATCAAGGAATAGCCAATTTCAAGGGGCAGAGGTCAATTAAGGGCTAGCGCTAAGGATGGGAGATCAATGCCTTTTGTGCATTGGGAAATGGAGTCAGTATACACCCAGCGTTGAGGTGAACCCACCTAGGGTAGACCCTGATCTGTGGACCCAGATAAGTGTTTTGGTCTGGATGGCTCAGTTAAGGCAGGAATTCAGTCAAGGAAGGCTAGCACTAGGGTTGGATGAGACAGATCTATTGATCTGAGGCTACCAGCAGACAACCAGCTCAGCGTTGAAGAGGAAATGGGATCAGGAGGGCCTGATCTACACACTCGGTTCAGAGAAATTTAGGAAAAGTTAGATCCCAAAAAAGTCAAAGTTGATGAATGAGGCTGAGAGGATGAAAAACTGATTTCTTCAAATCTAGGGCAAGCAGGCTGGGTCTAGCTCAGCTTTAGGGGTGTTCTGGAGTGCTCAGGCCCCAATCTATTAGCCCAGCCTGTCATATTTCGGAAACAGTAAACTTTGAAAAGGTCAAGTTTTTCATTATTGGCACCAGGGTTGTTTTAGTTAAAAATTCAGATCTAGGTCACACTGTCATGAATCTAAACAACGTTGGGGGTGATTTGGGATGTGTGAGACCCGATCTATCAGTCTATGAAGTCAAA
>LPNX010492379.1:312624-328632 GCA_001517045.1 Pseudotsuga menziesii
GCACCCCCTCTGGGCTGGATCTCCTGGTTTTTGTATATATCCAAGCACATCAGCCTCTTCCAAGCCAGTTAGAACTGGGATTGAGGTGCTGCTGCTATTGTACTGTTGTAATTCTTCATTTGAAATAAAGAAAAGCTTTGGAGGCTAGACGGTGTTGTGCCATTACATGTGTGGATGATTATTGCCATTATTTTACTGAGGTAACCTGTATCTGTATTCATTTTTTGCTAATTGCTTGTAGATTCGTTGTTAAGATTGATAATAGGCTTATTATAATCTTGATAGAAAAGGTGCTTTTTCAATAAGTTTATTGACCATCTCCTTCCTTTGATGCATGTTTAGAGATCTAGATTCAACATGTCCTATAAGCTTATATGCATGTTATTTTGAATCTCTGTGTATGTACTAATCGGATCTTACAAGTTTCTTGGCAAGTTCTTTGATTTCAGCTGAGCTGCAGGTTCCTACATTGGAGAGGATGCTGATCTAGTTTGCTTCTTCATTCTCTTTAAGACCTTCCAAAGGCATAGTCCCTTGACATTCCACCTGAAAGCTCCACTGTGGATCTTCAAGGAAACCGGCATTTCTCTCCTCCTCTTCCTCCCTCAAAATCAACATTTTTACCCGTTTACGTTGTTCATAGCTTTGATTGTGCTTAGATCTATCATCTTAAAATTAATTCCGACATAGATCTATCTTATCAAAGCCCATAATCTAGATCTTGCAGTTAAAAAGTTTCATAAGCATTCTAGATCTAGCTTTAGGGAAATCGTCCTTTTTGCATAGAAATTTGAAGAAAACTTGTAGCTTGCATGCATTAGATTTCTTTTTGCTGTTATAAAAGATAAATCCAGCAATCAGTGCATATTTCATTGGCTGCACAAACAGCAAGCCAAGATCCCAAGGAAAGCTTGCTTTCCTTGGTTCCTTTTTTCACTTGTTTAGCTAGTTTTAACTCCATCTTTTTTGAGTTAAGGTAGGCTGATCCAAAGGTACTCTTAAAGTGCTTTTGGGCATATGTTATTCTAACATGCTCGCTGGTTTTTAGTAGGTGTAACAGAAAATAAAGGAAGCTGCTGTTCGGAAGTGTCTTCAAGAGCGTTCAAATCCCCCCAGGGGTCTCCCATTTGACTAAAACCTTTGATTTTCGCACTTTGTAATCTCTTGATTTCAATCCATATAAGGATCAAGAGGAATTATATCAGTTTTCTGATATTGTAACCGCTGTTAATAAAATTATTTTTGAATAGGCTCTTTCGAGCCCATTCCCCATCCCCCCTGGGGGGATTTGCGTCGGTGTCCTTTTTGTTGCTTTTTGCTCATTTATTTCAAACTAGTATTGATCTAATCTGCAGGGTAGAATAATTTATTTTATTATTAATTTCATATTCCATACTTTATATTTCAAAGTAATCTTAATACTTACCCATGACTTCCCGATTGACCTGAAAGGGGAAAGAGATTCGTGGTAGGACTAATTAGAAAACTAGAATTGTGTATCTGTTTTCTTTTGATCATTTGTTTTTCAACTATTATAAAATTAACCCCTCCTCGATTCCCCGATTGAGATCCACTTGGATCGAAAGAGGTTATTGGAGGGTTTTCTTTTAAACAAGAACACCCAGTTTAAAACTTACTAAAATTGACAAGACTCCAGTGTGTATGCTCTACACTTGGCTGCAGTTCGTTCGATCAGTCAAGCTGTATCAAAAGCACTTGAGTGACTAGTATAATTAGGACTCACTCTCCCAAATTAACAAACCAACAGGTGAAAATCCAACACCTAGATTGAACCATCACGGTGGCAAAATACCCAAAGGAAGCGGGAACTTCTAAAAAGTGACCTCGGGGCGCCGATCTCTGTCACACCCTAACGGGTGCGTTATGAACAATAACCCCAGAGACTCCATTTCAGCCCACATATTCCTTGCGGGTAGCCGTGAAGGTTTAGTTTTGGACATACTCCAAGTACTCTTGGGTATATCTGGAGTCCCCCCCTTCGCCTAATTTTAATCAATTCACACTTCAAATTTAACTTTAAATGTACCAAGAGGCAATCGCAAAACATTCACTCCAAGCACATGCAAGTACATTGATCTTATATTCTGACTCCATTCTAAGGCACTGGTTATTTTCTTGCTTTATATATATATTGTGTCTCAGCATTGTGCTTTCGTGTGTTCATTTTTGTATCTTGCCATTTTTGATTGTCCATAGTTAAATCTCGAACTCCTAAGTAACTCATTCAGTTTAACATCACCATACTAAGTAATTATCCTTAGTAACTTAATAGGGTCTACCCCCCTTGGCTTCGTTAAGAGTTGAGCCTAAACGGAGGAGTCAAGAACAAGGTGATAGCCTTGACTCGAGACTTGCCCCCAAGGACACACCGAGTGGCTTGAAAATTTCTGCCACGTGACCCAGGTGTGTGAAAGGCGGCAACACCTACGTTGTCAAACTGAGTCTTACAGGCTCTCTGGAATGGGGGTACTATGGTACAAACAAATGGCTGCACCCCCTATGTCCATACAACGCCCTAGGAGATCCAAATAAAACATCTCCCTGCTTAGACACATCATCCTGTGAAGCAAAACTGCATCAGAAAGGTAAAATGAGCCTGATCATTTCTGCAAGTGCCCGGAACTGAAAATAAACTGTCTCATTAGAATCAGAGAGTCCAAATCCAGCTAGGGTGTATACTCATACCCTTTCCAGGTCTCTACCTGATCATCAACCATATCCAATAGACAATATAACCATCTGTAAATTATCAGATACCAATAATATAACTCAGACTATCATCCATCTGTTGCAAGTGTTATAAGGCTAAGACATGCTCTACAACTCATTTAAGCAACAATCACAACAAGTAGCAGTCATTTCACTGGTGGTGTATCAACCAAATACATATATAGGGCTTTATTTATTATTACTCAGACTAGACTTTCAGGGCCATACTCACTTCATAGTTGTAGTCAATTTGCTAGTGACGAGTGAAGGATGAAATTTATAAGGCTAGGAAAAATGATGACTTCCTACTTAACATCATGACACTTTGGATATGGAAAGAAAAAACTCACTAAAACCAATGCCGGACAAACAACAACACAAGGAATGGCAGTGTCTCACAAATGGTTGAGTTGTTTAGAGAGTGCTTATTCAACTTAGGCATCATGACTACATCAAGTTCGATCCAGTTTCATTAGGATCATCAATTTTATTTCCATGGCTCTTTTTGGCCTATATGACCCTTTGGGACTTCACCAGTGCTTAAAAGCACAGCTAATTGCAGCTTTCATCCGAGACATATTTAAATTTATAAGGTCAGCAATATTTGGCTATAGCATACATTTGACCATTGCTTTTTTTTGGACCTTTTCTTATACCCTTCAAGGGGTATCTTAGCATTTCATTGCTCTTGCCCTTTTTCACATATGTTAAGAAACACAGCTTTAGCATTTTCATTTTCCATGGGATCATACAAACATTTCCAATATAAGTATTACATGAGCTTTCAGTTTTAGCCAACAACATCTCAAGTGACCAAGGGGAGTTCTGCATAGTGCCAAACATCGGGACAACTGACCAGAATGATTTAGACATACAATCCAACTCACCAAAGGCAAGTTTTGTCACCAACTCAAAGCTGAGACACAATATAAACAGGGAGGTTTGTCCAACAAAGGTTCTAGCGGGTGAAAAGGTCCTCCATGCCATAAGTCAAGAAGTCAGTCGGGTTGAAAACTAAACTGGAAGGTAATGGATGGGTGGAGACAATGAATGATGAAGCCAACTCTAGCAAACCAAAACAATGGTGGTAATGACTACCTCTATTCTCCCTAAGGAGGGTAAAACCAATGAGTATAGATCAGGAACTTCCAAGTCTAAGTAGGGACATCAATACATAATACAAAATACATCCAAGTCCATATAATTATGACCGCCAGATCATGACACTACATGTTAATACATGTCACAAAGATGAGTATAAGAGCAATGATAACTATAACACAACATAATAAAAGCTGAGTCATAATTATGCATATAATCCATCTAAAACATCATTTGTCCAATGAGAAAGCACTGATATAAAACTGGGCATCAATAACTGCTCTGTAATGACTAAATGGCTACATCAGTCCTCAAATCTGAGTGTCCTGAGACTCAGTCTTGACATGGGAGAGTACAATGGTCCACAAATACAATAATGATCCAGCAAAACTGCTCATCTCAGCATCTCATATGTAAGAGATCTAGCTGAAAAAAGTACTGTGTCTGAAAAATAGAATATGGTAGCCTGGCTACTATATATGTGATAACATCTGGCTCCAGCTGGGACAAGTGCTTTGCTGAAAAGAGCGCTTGAGAACCTCAGAATCTCTGGTCCTCGTATTCTACTTCTCGCATCCTCGATCAATCCATCCAGCTCTGCAGCGGCTACCAAAAATGTCACTGACTACCTGTAGCATGTCCAGAGCTATACCAAACTCATAGACCCGTCATCAGAACGATATGTGGATAACATATTAAATACTGAAAATAAAAATGTATGAAACTGAAAAGCAGAATAAATCTAATCTACAACCATAACTTTCAATAAAATTTTGATTTTGATTTTGCAAAAATCAAAACTACACTAAGAGCTTCAAAGGTGAGCTTAAAACAAAGGTGCAAGGTTCTACACTACTGCCGGGGAAGGCTTATTCAAGTCCTACCTACCCTACTCTAACCAATTTAGACAAGTGTTAGGTAAAATCATAAATCCAATGCAACCACTTGCTGAACAAATCTATTGAGCTTTCTTTACCGTTAATGATACAACAAATCAAAGATGGCTTGTAAGTAATGTAAATGAAAATTGAAGCCATTATAACTTGTTGTTTGAAAATCAAAGAAAGATATGGATCAAGAGAAATGAAATAATGCCAGGGATAAGATTGAATTTCTAAAAACTTATCCATCAAGATGTTGATAGGGTCATAAAAGGAATGCAAGTTCGTTCTTGATGCAGGAAGACAATATGATTCATGACTCGGCCACTCCAGACAGTTCTTTGTTTTCTCCTCTACCCTACTAGGACATTCAAATCTATTTACTCCAAGAGAATCAAATGGGGAGAAGTTGTAATATAATGAAACTGTGAATGAGATCAAGCCCATTTGTTGTTTAAAAATGGAGAAAAGATGAAATTGATCTTTATACAGTTTCTCAAGCCATCCATAATACAGATTTACAAATTGAAAAAAATTGTTCATTATAGATGACTGAGAAGAGACATGAAGTGCCTTTTCCCCAATTACGTGATAATGCTTAAACTTTTGATTCAAAATTTCAAAAGTAACAACTTGACTAAGAGACAAACCCATACAAGAAGATTTGAAAAGTTGGGACAGGAGGGTGGATTGAAAATTTTCTCTTATACTTGGAATAATTGATCTCAGAATTTGATGAGAGGAAAAAGCTTTTAAATTAATTCCAGGAGTGATTTCAAGATTCAAAACAAGGTTAGTATCCACACATTGAATCAACATATTCTGATTAAGGATTGGATGAAGAATTCTATCGATGTTATCAAGACAAGGCTCCTCATTGCAATGTTCTTGATCAAGTTTACTTACAATCGTATCATCATGTGATTGTTCTTCTTTAAGCTTGAGATAAGGAAAAACATCAATAAGTTCGGTTTCAGTTTCCCTATCACTCTTACAGGCATGCTCTTCAATCACAATATGACCACAAGATTGCTCTTCATCGAAAGTTTGATTGATTTCATCAAAGTCTGAATCCAGATTCAGATGGCTTGCATACTGACTCAAATTATCGTCAATTAGACAATGACTATAGAGTTCCTCTTCTAAAGGCTCTTTAATGGACTCACAGATGGAAGGCTCAACTATGGATGCTTCTTGATAGTGATTAGGTTCCCTTCCACGGATCAAATCCAAGATTTGCTCTGTGACTGCTTTAGGTAATAATAGCAGAGTATCTCATATGATTTGATTGATATCCCTCTTAGTTTCAACATGAGGTTTTGAAACATTATTCTCGAAGTACTCTGTAACATTCTTATGGATTGCAGGCACGCTCATAATTTGGAACATATCAGGAGAGGAATGGTCCAATTGAGAAAGCACACTGTCGATATATTGATTATCAACTGCACAATCATTGCTAGACTGACACTCTACAATTTTATCAGTGTTCCTACTCTAACTATCAATTAACAAATCTGTGAACATGTCATACCCAGTGACGGATCCTGGTGCTAAATGATCAAACCATAGTTGAACATCCCCTTGCAAGGATTCTCCTAAGGCTCGCATATAAACATCTTCATTGTCTGCACCTCTAGATTCCATGTAATCCTAGAGAATGTCCAAATGACTTTCAATAGATATATCATTATTTCCACTCAACTGGGGCAACCTCCTAGTGTAATCGTTTGGCATAGGATGAGGTGCTCCCGGTATTTCAGAAAAGTCAAAAGGAGACCATTTGTCTTGTTTTTTAACAGCTCTGGTTACTTGGCTATAAGGCTTTGACTAGGACTGACTTCTAGGTTCATGTTGACTTACAGGTCCACTTGGGATGGTTGGGAAATCTTCATTGCATGGGCGAGGAAGTTGGTGGGTATCAAAAAAATTGTGATAACTAGATTCATACCCATAGTCATGCTCGAGATCATCCTCATACCTGTAGTCTGAACTCCATCTATCCCTTTCGTTTATTTGTCTTGTAGTTTCAATCATGTTTTTGGTTAATTCCTTCACGTGCCTTAGAAATACATCCGAATTCATTATGATTGATGGTATGTTCTAAGAATTTAAGATTAATACGTTGGGCACGGTCCTCAGTGGAGTCACAGAGTGGAGTCATCGGGTGAACCACACAAGTAATTCACCGAAAAAGATATGTTGTAGGGAAAGGTGAGGTATGTTGAACCAAGGTAGGCCTCTACCTCCCCGGCAACAGCACCAAAATGTTATCACCAACCTTGTAGTTGCCTGTGCAAGATGGATCCAGGATGGATGGTAGAGGAACAAGCAACTAAGGAGGTGGAACCCAAACTGCCTAGACTCCCAAAGAGATGGTTGTCAAGCCAATCAAGGCAGTCTTTGCTTTATGTTGTCTGAGTCCAAGACAACAATGGGAGAGACCCAGATCCGTTCCCGATAGGAGAGATCAAATCTAGACACCAGATCAAATCAAAACAAACTTTGAGGTACATAAGGTGTAAGGTGTTCAGAAACTCTAGACCTACAGTAGGATTCAGTAGATGGAACAGGACTTTAGCAGTATATTGGCTGATCCAAAGCAGTAATAGGATGACCTTTGGGGGAAATGGTTATATCTAGGGTTTTGGTACTAGCAACTAAAGAAGATGATCTCTGCCTTCGTAAGCGTAATCGTGGCAAGATGGGTAGGAAAATAGTCGGGACTATCTACTACCTGGTTGACAGACTCAATGAAAAAGGTGAACAGGTGTGATTGTCTGGGTCATCAAGGAACAGCCAATTTCAAGGGGCAGAGGTCAATTCAGGGCTAGCGCTAAGGATGGAATATCAGTGCCTTTCGTGCATTGGGAAATGGAGTCAGTATACACCCAGCGTTGAGGTGAACCCACCTAGGGTAGACCCTGATCTGTGGACCCAGATAAGTGTTTTGGTCCGGATGGCTCAATTAAGGTAGGAATTCAGTCAAGGAAGGCTAGCGCTAGGGTTGGATGAGACAGATCTATTGATCTGAGGCCACCAGCAGACAACCAGCTCAATGTTGAAGAGGAAATGGGATCAGGAGGGATTGATCTATACACTCGGTTCAGAGAAATTTAGGAAAAGTCAGATCCTAGAAAAGTCAAAGTTGATGAATGAGGTTGAGAGGATGAAAAACTGATTTCTTCAGATCTAGGGCAAGTAGGCTAGATCTGGCTCAGCGTTAGGGGTGTTCTGGAGTGCTCACGACCCGATCTATCAGCCCAGCCTGTCAGATTTCGGAAACAGTAAACTCCGGAAAGGTCCAGTTTTTCAGTGATGGCGCTAAGGTTGTTTCAATCTAAAATTCAGATCTAAGTCACACTGTCATGAATTTGAACAGCGTTGGGGGTGATTTGGGATGTGTGAGACCCGATCTGTCAGTCTATGAAGTCAGGAATAAAAAAAAGTCAAAACCCTAGCAGGTCAAATTTTCAGTCGGGGTGCTAAACAGTTTTCAGACACTATTTCAGATCTAGGTCAAACCAGCAGGAATTTGACCAGCGTTGCAGTAGATTCAGTGAGAGGGAGGCCCGATCTAAGAAAACCCAGCAATGGTTTGGCCAAAGATTGGACAGTTCCCAGATTTAGTACTTTTTAGGGTTTTTTAGTATTTTAAGGATTTTTAGAAAATTGGAAGGAAAACAGGTACAATGGATTGAGATTTGCTAAGAGAAGAGAATTACCTGTTAGATCATACCTGAAAATGCTTGTAGAAGCCTTAACAACGATGATCCTTGCTATCCTGATCAATTATGGAAGATCCACGTGATTTCTATGATGGATGTAAGCCCCAAGCCACCAATGCGCCCCCTACCCTGCATGAGCAAATGTCAACAATATTAGATTTGCTAAGACAAGATAAAGAAACCAAATGCTATAGGAAAGTAAAAAGAAGTAATCATAAAACCCCCTGATCCAAGACAAAGATAATCGAACGAATTGAGGTCCCCCTACAAAAACGCTCCAGCCAAAACACCCTCCTGTAGACAAGACAATGATAACAGAAAAAATATAGATCTCACATGAATTTCCACAATGCTAGGAAGCAGAAGACTGTCCAATCACCATTTGAGAACATCAGATGCAAAGCAGATCTAGAAAATATCCATGGAAAAATCTTTCTATTATTCAGATCCCAAAGCCAAAGACTCCTTACAAATGAGAAGCTCTTTCTTTTAAATAGAAATGAGAGAACCACAATGATAACCGAATCCTAACCACTTTCAAAACGAGTGGCTAAGATTAAAAGATAAAATATTTTAATCAATGGTTGAGATGAGCTCAACATACAATACATGGATCAATATAACCATAAAGTACCAAAGTGGACTAAATCACCCATCAAGAGGGTACTCCACTCAACAAGAAATAAATGAAACACATGGTGGGTCCATGGAGTGTTAACTAAGTCCCTATGGGTTCCCCATGGCACAATAAAATAATATAACATTTTAATTCTTTGACTTTGTGCCTCCTTGAGGAAATCGTGAGTCTCCCAAAAGCTCCAGAAAATAATATAAAATGCCCAAAAAATAGGTGTCGGCCCAATCAGGTGCTATAACTGCTGGAGAAGGTGCGGAGGACATCACTTTCATCATCATGACTCATCCCATCTCATTTCCTTGCCTCAGTAGCCCAAATCGATTTCTTCAATAGCCATTTAATCATTTTTTAATCTGCCTTGGGAAACGTGAACCTGCCAAAACAACCTCCTAGGGTGCCTACGTTGTCAAACTGAGCCTTCCAAACTCTCTAGAATGGGTTTACTATGGTACAAACAAGTGGCTGCACCCCCTATGTCCGTACAACGCCCTATGAGATCCAAATAAAACATCTCCCTGCTCAGACACATCATCCCGTGAAGCAAAACTGCATCAGAAAGGTAAAATGAGCCTGATCATTTCTGCAAGTGCCCGGAACTGAAAATAAACTGTCTCATTAGAATCAGAGAGTCCAAATCCATCTAGGGTGTATACTCATACCCTTTCCAGGTCTCTACCTGATCATCAACCATATCCAATAGACAATATAACCATCTATAAATGATTAGATACCAATAATATAACTCGGACTATCATCCATCTGCTGCAAGTGTTATAAGGCTAAGACATGCTCTACAACTCATTTAAGCAACAATCACAACAAGTAGCAGTCATTTCACTGGCGGTGTATCAACCAAATACATATATAGGGCTTTATTTATTATTACTCAGACTAGACTTTCAGGGCCATACTCACTTCGTAGTTGTAGTCAATTTGCTAGTGACGGGTGAAGGATGAAATTTACAAGGCTAGGAAAAAGGATGACTTCCTACTTAACATCATGACACTTTGGATATGGAAAGGAAAAACTCACTAAAACCAATGCCGGACAAACAACAACACAAGGAATGGCAGTGCCTCACAAATGGTTGAGTTGTTTAGAGAGTGCTTATTCAACTTAGGGATTATGACTACATCAAGTTAAATCCAGTTTCATTAGGATCATCAATTTTATTTCCATAGCCCTTTTTGGCCTGTATGACTCTTTGGGACTTCACCAGTGCTTAAAAGCACAGCTAATCGCAGCGTTCATCCAGGACATATTTAAATTTATAAGGTCAGCAATATTTGGATATAGCATACATTTAACCATTGCTTTTTTTTGGACCTTTTCTTATACCCTTCAAGGGGTATCTTAGCATTTCATTGCTCTTGCCCTTTTTCACATATGTTAAGAAACACAGCTTTAGCATTTTCATTTTCCATGGGTGCATACAAACATTTCCAATATAAGTAGTACATGAGCTTTCAGTTTTAGCCAACAACATCTCAAGTGACCAAGGGGAGTTCTGCACGGTGCCAAAGATCGGGACAACCGACCAGAATGATTTAGGCATACAATCCAACTCACCAAAGGCAAGTTTTGTCACCAACTCAGAGCCAAGACACAATATAAACAGGGAGGTTTTATCCAACAAAGGTTCTAGCGGGGGAAAAGGTCCTCCATGCCATAAGTCAAGAAGTCAGTTGGGTTGAAAACTAAACTGGAAGGTAATGGATGGGTGGAGACAATGAATGATGAAGCCAACACTAGCAAACCAAAACAATGGTGGTAATGACTACCTCTATTCTCCTTAAGGAGGGTAAAACCAGTGAGTATAGATCAGGAACTTCCAAGTCTAAGTAGGGACATCAATACATAATACAAAATACATCCAAGTCCATATAATTATGACTGCCAGATCATGACACTGCATATTAATACATGTCACAAAAATGAGTATAAGAGCAATGATAACCATAACACAACATAATAAAAGCTGAGTCATAATCATGCATAAAATCCATCTGAAACATCATCTATCCAATGAGAAAGCACTGGTATAAAACTGGGCATCAATAATTGCTCTGTAATGAGTAAATGGCTACATCAGTCCTCAAATCTGAGTGTCCTGAGACTCAGTCCTGACATGGGAGATTACAATGGTCCACAAATACAATAATGATCCAGCAAAACTGCTCATCTCAGCATCTCATATGTAAGAGATTTGGCTGAAAAAAGTACTGTGTCTGAAAAATAGAATATGGTAGCCTAGCTACTATATATGTGATAATAGAGCCCTAAGACGGGTAAAAAAGTAACATAATGTTTTATCCACTTGTATTATCTTAAAATGAAGTGAGGAGAGGCTTACAAATAGCCTCCCACACTCACTTTACAAAATACTGAGGCCAACATGCCTTTAAAATGACAATTTTGAAATTTAAAATGCCAACTTAAAATTTTAACAAAATAATAATAATAAAATAGCCTAACGTAGGCTTAAGGTAGGCTACATGGGAACGAAAGGTTGGAGTGAGCTGGAGGGATGGCATTATACCCCAACTAACCACGAGAATGCTGGAAAATCCCCCAACGCCCTCCTCAAAGCAACAAGAAGGTCTGGCATGGAAAATAACGTCCTCTGATGAAGGAGAGCAAGGAGAGAAGGCACCAATGTGCAGAAGGGATAGGAGGGTGTCCTAAGTGGCTATGAAGGAAGACAAATGTATCACAGCTGAAGCAGAGGCCACCAGAGCAAGCAAACAAGGTGTGGGATCATGTGACCTAGTGATCAACCCCTAGGAGCCTCGGACACCAAAACCGGGGTTAAAAATCCCAAGGGAAGTCAACAGTGCCATTAAGCCATAGTACTCCTAAAGGAAGGACCAAAGGGCCTAGCCATGTCCACCATTGCTCAATAACACCCCTCCTGTGTTGAAGTTTTGGTTAGGTTAGGGTTTGATATAGAAAATCAAAATTTTATATTTCCATGCATAAAATAGAACTAAAGCAAAGCTAGATTGAAAAGAGTACTGTTGTAATAAATATAAAACATACTTTTCATCTCTTTCAACTTTAACACTCCAGTGGTCAGTGTGTTAAAGTTGGTCATTGAGATTATTTACTAATTTCCATGTACAAAACATAAACAGTAACAATAATATAATGATGTTAAACTAATGAATAGTAATCAAAGGACAATAGCAATGTACAGGAAATAAGCACTAATAATAGTACTAGGAAAACCATTAACGAAGAACAATAACAATTATGTTCTAGAATTGTTTTGGATCACCCTTATACTCAGATACTTTTAGGTTCAAATCTTGTCATTGAAAGGACAAGTCACCAAAGGAATAGATGACATACCTTGAGAGAGAAAGGGTTAGGAATAAGGTTAGGCACATACAATAGCAGTCAATATGATTCAGTCACCAAGTATGAAAAACCCAATAGTAGTACTCAACCCCAAACATAGATAGACACGAGCAGGATCTCAACCAGTTCAAGAAGATTAACATAAGTCACGACTCGGTATAGGATACATCCAAGAGTCATAGATTAGGTGTAAACAACTCCAAGGGTCACTTCCCTCTCTAATTATCAACAGAAGGGTCATAACCCAAGTTTAGGCAACCAATAGTGATCACTACCTAACCTAAGAAGTCACCAAACAGTCACGGCCTGTCTAGGAGGTCTCCAAACAGTCAACAACAATCACAGCTTGCAAGAGAAGGCATCAACAAACCACGGATTAGTTAACGTAAGTTCAAATAGTCACGACCTACCCAGGAAGAGTTTTACACAATCACAACCCATCTCAATACACAGTCACAAACCAACAAGAGAGATAACCCACAGTCACAACTCAGTCTGGGAAGACTGTTGGCAAACACAGCTTAGTCAAAAGAAGCCCCAGAATATGACGCCTAGGCTAACAGTAAAAGACCAGCCCACAAAGATGAACTCGACCAATATAACCAACAACAATGATCATTGATCAATTCAGGGACACCACACATGTCATGGTCTAGCACCGACACTCTAGCAACATTAGAGAGGTCACGAATTAGTGCAATCAGTAGGCTGATGAAGAATACAGCCTGTTCATAAAAGGGAGCAACAAACCCTAAACCAGGATGAACAAGAAACAGAGGCTTAGATGATAAGGTGGCAACCCTAGCAGGGCAATATCAACAACAAAGCCCTCAACATTAAGCACAAGTGCAACAAACCCTAGACGTAAAGTACAAGTGCAACAAACCCTAGATGTCAAGTACAAGTGCAACAAACCCTAGACGTCAAGTAGAGGAGCAACAAACTCTTAGAGTAGTCAAGATTCAGATCTTCAATCTTCTCTTATGAAGACACACTCCAAAATTGAAATTCAAGACTTGAATTTATAAGCTTGACAAGCCTTCTAGAAGGGTCAATCCACTAACCCCTAGCTTTTAGGGTTGTTACCAAACACAATATAAAATAATGTTAGGTTGACTTAGGATAGGGTACTAATGGTCAAGTGGTCAATAACAATAAAACAATAAAATAAAAGTCATCATACCAAAGGTACACACTATAAGGGTGCTAGGACCAAGTAAAAGATAAAGGACCATAAGTCAACCAAAGGGGTCATAATAAAGACAACCCTCATACCCACAAGACCAAGGTGTACCATAAAGGTGGGGAGACAACCTCTCTTTTACCTATAGGACCAACATGACCTTAATCTTTTCTCTCTCAAGGTATATTGTCATGTATGTTCCATACATCTTTATCATCACTGTATAAGGAGACAATCCAAACTGGATGATGTGATCCTCTGGTCCTCAGTACTGCTCCTAAGGATTAGGTGCTATGACATCATCAAGGGGTGGCTAGTCCCTTGAGAAACAACCTAGCAATAACTGAATAGGAGAGGAGACATCACACATCATCATCTTGGTCAACTTGACCAAGATCCACTTGGTTAACTAACCAGGAATGTACCTGTAGGAACTGCTTGGTCCCAAACCAGGAAGTCTCTGTCTCAACCTGCAAGATCTGCTTGGACATCATGTCCAAGAAACTGTCTGGGCCCATACCAGAATACCCTAGAAACTTATAGGGGCCCTAACCATATGTTAGGGACTTTGGCATGGCATCAACCTGCTTGGTCCCAGACCAAGAACCCTAGGAGACTACTGGGGACCCTAGGGTAGTTTCTAGGGTCTTACTCTATCCTAGTTAACTGACTAGGGTACCATCCTCCCTGAGAATGGGTCTCACAGCTACACTGTCTTTAACAATCCCTCTCAGTAAGAGAGGCATTCTCAACAACACTAAGCTTGGCTCAGAAGTACTTAGACTTCACCAGAGGCTTAGTCAACACATCAATAAATTGTCTACTTGACAGAGCATATTGCACCATGTCCCAGACATGGTGATACTTCCTCTTGACATGTTCCTACTTGTCATAGAGCACAGGATTTTCTGAGAGCTCCAAACAACTCTAATTGTCAGCAAGAAGCTTGATCTTTTATAGATTTACTCGGAAGTTGTAACTGACTTCCCTTCTTAGCTGAGAACCACTTTTCGCACGTCATTTAACATCTTTACCTCTTCCAAACCCGATGTTTGGCTGCCTCCTCATAAATGGAGGATTCTAAACATTGACGTGGCTTATTTGAGATATCAAACCAAAGCAATCATGAAACCTCTCAATAGGTTACTCAAAGAGATCAACCAAAGACTCCATGACCTCCTCCCTCTGCTCATCTAAGAAAGATGACTTGTGGACCAGGATTACTTCCATGTCTATATCACTGGGAAGGATTCTGTGAAAACTTTCTTTTAGGGAGATCACAACTTTTCTTTGCAATCCCATCCCGCTGGGGATTGAGGAGCACATTTGGCTCCCTCTTGATCTCTGGCCTTATCAGTTGTTCCATTCTAATAAGTGCCTGGAAATGTCTCTTTTGTTGATTCTATGTTGACACTATCCAGCATAACTGATCCTGCATTTTGTGGAGTCTCCTGCTCCCTTTGTACCTAAGCACTCAGTCACATCATCCTCTTCTAGTGGATCTTATCTTCAAGTTAACTTTGATTGTTAGTAGTAGTCAATATCATGATCTTATCATTCATATATGTACAAAGCAACTATCTAAATGCTATCAAGAGGATATCCACATGTCACAACAATACAACAAATCAACATAAGTTGGGATAGAAAGTCCTCCTTCTTTACATCTACCCTTACGCAGAGATCTCTTTGTGCATCTTTGATCTTGACATCATATCATCCTTATGCAATAATATACATGCATTAGCACAATCTAGGTTAGATCATCACCCTAAACATGAGATTATAATAAATACTTGAAAAAGGTCTAAGCCTCTTTGCACTTGCCAATTCTTATTATATTGATCGATGCATCACAACCAATGATTAAGCATTCTACACCAATATCCTATAAATATGATCATAATGTAATTTTCAAGATCTCATGCATCATCATGCTTGTTAGTACAAACCAGGATAGTTTAACACATATGATCAAGATCATAAATGAATTCTTACTTCCATATGCAACTTTGTTCATAATGAGTCACAAAACTCTTTTACACAAAAAATGATCAAGTAGAAGATATCGTAATTATGATCAAGATTCAATTATATGAAGATTTAAGTAAACTTTCTTACTTATCGCTGAAAATATGCTTGTGTCAAGTCTCTTGAGTTTTGCTAGTTATAACTAACATACCTTTTAAAGGGGTCATCAAGTCCATAATTTATCAAATCCATTTTTTGATATAACATTTGTTAGTACTACTGATATAAACACCTCTTTTGTCTATTATCATATCTTTCATTAGAGGAAATTTGGGGTCTAAAATGGGCCTTATAAGAAAACGTGCCGAAATAAGTTTTTGTGAGTTGGAATTCAAGAACCAATAGAATTTCAATAA
>LPNX010492379.1:328919-353645 GCA_001517045.1 Pseudotsuga menziesii
TTCTTTATCACTTTGATGGCCAAAATAAAGTTCAAACCCTTACAATGTTGAAACCCTTGTCTTAGGATCAGTGTAGACTCTGTTAGACTGTACAACAGAGTTAACTACAAACCCTAAGCTCTTATACCATATTGAAGTTTTGGTTAGGTTAGGGTTTGATATAGAAAATCAAAATTTTTATATTTTCATGCATGATATAGAACTAAAGCAAAGCTAGATTCAAAATAGTACTGCTGTAATAAATTTAAAACATAATTTTCATCTCTTTCTACTTTAACACTCCAGTGGTCCCTGTGTTAAAGTTGGTCATTGAGATGATTTACTAATTGCCATGTAAAAAACATAAGCAGTGACAATTATATAATGAAGTTAAACTAATGAATAGTAATCAAAGGACAATAGCAATGTACAGGAAATAAAGCACTAATAACTATATTAGGAAAACCATTAACAAAGAATAGTAACAATACTGATCTAGAACTGTTTTGGATCACCCTTATACTCAGATACTTTTAGGCTAAGATCTTGTCACTGAAAGGACAAGTCACTAGAGGAATAGATGACATACCTTGAGAGAGAAAGGGTTAGGAATAAGGTTAGGCACATACAGTAGCAGTCAATATGACTCAATCACCAAGTGTGAAAAACCCAGCAGTAGTACTCGTCCCCAAACACAGATAGACACTAGCAAGATCACAACCAGTTCAAGAAGATTAACAAGTCACGACTCAGTTTAGGAGACATCCAAGAGTCATAGATCATGTTTCAACAACCCCGAGGGTCATTGCCCACTCTAATAAACAACAAAAGGGTCATAGCCCATGTTTATGCAACCAACAATGATCACTACCCAACCTAAGATGTCACCAAACTGTCCCGACCTGTCCAGGAGGTGTTGCCGCCTTTCACACACCTGGGTCACGTGGCAGAAATCTTCAAGCCACTCGGTGTGTCCTTGGGGCCAAGTCTTGAGTCAAGGCTGTCACCTTGTTCTTGACTCCTCCGTTTAGGCTCAACTCCTAACGAAGCCAAGGGGGGTAGACCCTATTAAGTTACTAAGGCAAAATTATTTAGTACGGTGATGTTAAATTGAATGAGTTACTTAGGAGTTTGAAATTTAACCATAAATAACCATAGATGACAAGATACAAAATGAGCCCACGAAACCACAATGATGAGACACAATATATATATATATATATATATATATATATAGCAAGAAAATAACCAGTGCCTTAAAATGGAGTCAAAAGATAATTAATGTACTTGCATGTGCTTGGAGTGAAAATTTTGCGATTGCCTCTTGGTATGTTTTAAGTTAATGTGAAATATGAGTTGATTAAAATTAGGCGAAGGGGGGGGGGACTCCAGATATACGCAAGAGTACTTGGACTATGTCCAAAACTAAACCGTCACGGCTACCCGCAAGGAATATGTGGGCTGAATGGAGTCTCTGGGGCTATTGTTCATAACGCACCCGTTAGGGTGTGACAGAGACCGGCGCCCCGATGTCACTTTTCAGGAGTTCCTGCTTCCTTTGGGTATTTTGCCACCGCAATGGTTTGATCTAGGTGTTGGATTTTCACCTGATGGTTTGTCAATTTGGGAGAGTGAATCCTAATTATTCTAGTCACTCAAGTGCTTTTGATACAGCTTGACTGATCGGACGAACCGCAGCCAAGTGCAGAGCATACACACCAGAGTCTTGTCAATTTTAGTAAATTTTGAGATGGGTGTTCTTGTTAAAAAGAAAACCCTCTAGGAACCTCTTTCGATCCAAGTGGATCTCAATCAAGGAATCAAGGAGGGGTTAATTTTATAATAGCTGATGAAACAATTGATGAAAAGGAAAACACAGATACACAATTCCGGTTTTCTAATTAGTCCTACCATGCATCTCTTTCCCCTTTCGGGTCAATCGGGAAGTCGTGGGGTAAGTATTAAGATTACTTTGAAATCTCAAATATGGAATATGGAAATGATAATAAATCAAAGTATACTACTCTGCAGATTAGAACTACGCTAGATTGAAAAGAGATGAACAAAAAGTAAAAAATTGACATCAACGCAAATCTCCCCGGGGGGGGTGGTGAATAGGCTCGAAAGAGCCTATTCGAAAGGACCTCTTCTTTTTATTAGCAATGATTTACAATATCAGCAAATTGAAATTGATGCACTTTGGTCCTTGTTATCTGGGATCCAAAGGCTTACAACAAGCTTGTAACAAGCTTGAATTAAAACACAGCAGTGGGGGAAGCTTCCGGGAAGCTCTAGTTCGTCCAAGAGTCGGAAATTTGGCAGAGTCTCCTTCTTTTTTATGTTAGACCTGCTAAAAAACAGCGAGCAATTAAAATCAAATGTGCCCAAACACACTTTAAAAGTGTTTTGGGTCACCACGCTAATTACCAAAAAAAACTAAGTAAAAATTGTTAAACAGGGGTAATCTATTTTTTGCAAAAAGGAACCAAGGAAAGCAAGCTTTCCTTGGGATCTTGGCCTGCTATTTGGGCATCCAATGAGATGTGCATTTTTATTGCAGAATTTAAATCTTCGAAGAACAAAAAAGGAAGCTACCTTATGAGCAAGCTTTAGATCTATGCTTTAGCTACTTGCAAAAAGGAATTTCCTATACCTAGATCTATCTTTATGAACTGATATTCTTTATGAAATTATAGATCTAAGCAGCAAAACTCTTATAAAATAGATCTAACAATATATATTCAATTCTTGGAACTAGATCTGATCATAAGAGGAAGAGACAGGTAACCGGAAGATTGATTTTAAAAGAAAGGAGGAAGAGAAGGGGAAAGGCCCGTTGTTGGATGGATTTGCAATGGAAACTTGTTAGTAGAATACAGAGGGGCAATGTCTTCACAAAGCTTTTGGATGTACAGTGGAGTCAAACTAGATCTAGAGCTCGTCCAATCTTTGCTACCTGAAAGCTAAACACACAATCTTGCATGAAACCTCATGAGATCTGGATATATATATGAAGAAGGGACAAGAATTACATGCAAATAAACTTATTAAACATGTATAATCTAGATCTTCTAACATATATGCTATGAGATATAAGAAAAACAAGTAACTTTACTTGCCCAACTATACTCCTATTGATTCGGCTGAATCGCTCAAGCCAGACAGAGTTCAGATGTTGAAATTGAGAGAAAAGCCGGCAACATTAATAGTCGTAAGACAATGCTTAATCCACACACATGAGAGCATTACACCATTTGGCCTCCAAAGCTTCTTTATTCCAACAATCAAAAGATTACAACAGTATTACAATAGCAAGCCCTTCAATCCAACTCTAACTCTCCTGGAAGAGGAGGCTTATGCTTGGATATATACAAAAACTAGGAGATCCAGCCCAGGGGGGGCGCAAATCCCAAGGAGACAGATCAAATCAGCTGATGGAGAGTCAATCAATGCAGATCTGAAGCTGAACTGAACCTACTTGTCAACCGGGGAGCTGATTGAGCTGACACATCAACCCATAAACCGACACATCAGTCCACAGAGCATCCAGGAGAGTCCACACATGTGGAGGAGAGAGAGAGGGTGCCATTCCCCATAAAAGCTGCTGAAGATCAAGTCTGGATCTGATTTGATCACCTCCTTCAATCAAGGATTTGTCTGATCCAGTCAATCTGGTTCAGATCTGACTGATTTCAATCAAATCGACTGAGAATCCACTGATCTATGATTCTGGATTTGCTCCATTGTTCATCAGTTTATTAATTAAAATAATCAACAATTGATTTTTGGGGCTTTCTGACCTGAGTGATGGAAAATCACTCAAATCTAGGAAAAAGTGGGTCCATGGGTTTACATGGTGCTCTTAGCTTGAAAATGAGCACCTACATGACTGAAACTGATTATTTGGCCCACTTTTATTACAAAATCAATTTTTCCAATTAAACTATTAAAAAATAGCCTAAGTTTTGGAAAAATTAATTTTAATAAAAAACACTGAAAAAACTAAAAATTTGAAAAATTGAAAAAACCTAGGGGGACTTAGACATGTTCATATGACTCGACCATGATGTCTAGCATGTTTATACATTGACACATAAACTCTAATAACCTCAATAGGCCTAAATGCCAAGCCGACCACCCCAACTTTGGAGGTATGGAGTGAAAAACTCAGAAATTATCAGTCGTTTATTCAACAACCAATAATAACCAAGGGGAAAAACCCCCTGGGCTGATCGGATTGACAAATAAAGTCTAAGAGACCGAGTCTTTTACAGACACTATCACGCTAGAACATTTATTACAATTCCCCCATGGGGTATGAACATGTGATATAGTACAACAAGCACTTCCCAGAAGTACTTCCAAAGGTCTTCTGAAGTCCGAACAAGTTATCCTTGTCCGGTTCACCAGGCTCACTTGATAAAAAACCACTAAGTACAACTTAGGTGGTAACAGGAGGTCTCCATACAGTCAACAACAGTCACGACCTGCTAGGGTTGTTACCAAACATAACATAAAATAATGTTAGGTTGACTTAGGATAAGGTACTAATGGTCAAGTGGTCAATAACAATAAAACAATAAAATAAAAGTCATCATACCAAAGGTACACACTGTAAGGGTGTTAGGACCAAGTAAAAGATAAAGGACCATAAGTCAACCAAAGGGGTCATAATAAAGACAACCCTCATACCCACAAGACTAAGGTGTACCGTAAAGGTGGGGAGAGAACCTCTCTTTTACCTATAGGACCAAGGTGTACCATAAAGGTGGGGAGACAACCTCTCTTTTACCTACAGGACCAACATGACCTTTATCTTTTCTGTCTAAAAGTATATTTTCATGTGTGTTCCATACATCTTTATCATCATTGTATAAGGAGACAATACAAACTGGATGATGTGATCCTTTGGTCCTCAGTATTGCTCCCAAGAGTTAGGTGCTAGTGACATCATCAAGGGGTGGCCAGTCCCTTGAGAAACAACCTAGCAATAATTGAATAGGAGAGAGGACATCAGACATCATCATCTTGGTCAACTTGACCAAGATCCACTTGGTTAACTGGCTAGGAATGTACCTACATGAACCGTTTGGCCCTAGACCAAGAATCTACCTGGTCTCAGAGCAGGAAACCTCTGTCTCAACCTACAGGATTTGCTTGGACATTGTGTCCAAGAAAATGTCTGGTCCCAGACCAGAATACACTAGAGACATATAGGGACCCTAACCATATGTTAGGGACTTTGCCATGGCATCAACCTGGTTGGTCCCAGAGGAAGAACCCCAGGAGACTACTGGGGGCCCTAGGGTACCTTCTAGGGTCTTACTCTACCCTAGTTAACTAACTAGGGTACCGTCCTCCTTGAGAATGGGTCTCGCAGCTGCACTATCTTTAACATCTTGGTCGAAAAAATGGCTCTCTCTCCCTGAGGCACATCTGAACATGCGTTGGGTATAGGTGCAACGTAACACCTCCAAAATCCCACCTGTGGACACCATCCCCCTTGCTCGGCTTTCTCTTTTTAGCGGGTGTTGAGCTATAGCCGGAGCGATGTTGGGAGCAAAGTCGGAGCAAAATGGAGGGAGGTGAAAGCGCTTTGTAAATGTAATATCCCAAATACTGATATTCTCTAATGTTCTATTGTAGTGCTGATTCGCACACTCAATCTCATACAAAAATATGAACTAACTGGGCATACAAACTTGCCATGCAAAAATGTAGTTGAATTAGGGTTAGGGTTTGTAGAGAGAAATTAACACTTACCACTGATATCCCGGTTGATAATGACTCCAGAGATAGTTGCATGCATAGAGATCCGGACAGGTGGGCTAGTAGTGCTCCTTTCCTCTCGTGTTACCGCCCCACAGTACCGTAAGCACCCTCCAGACTGAAGGTGAGGTTTTTGTAGGAGGAGAGGTCAAATCAAGCTGAAACTTTCTGGGCTTGTTCGGCTGCTGATGCCGGAGAGATAGACTGTCACATGCAGAGGTTTGGCAGCCTCTAAGTTCCCTAGCGAATTGATTTGTGGTTCTGCTGCTCACGCACCCCAAGCTCTCCGTTTGCTGATAGCTGCTCTAGATGAGCAAACTGATGGTTGATAATCATTGTATGCCGTAGGATAGGCCTGCTGAGTGTTGTCCGTCGATTGCACACCAGCAGCAGAAACTTTCCGAAAGCTGTCTCCTCACTTGAGAAAGTGGGAGAGATGTGACCTTGGGGGAAAGCATAGAGATAGGTACTATCACCTACTCCTAGCTCTTCCGTTTAGGCTAACTCCTAACGAAGCCAAGGGGAGTAGTCACTACAAAAGAGTTTCTATGGCCCTTAAGTTGTTTAAGTGTTTTTAATGGTTACGAATGTGGATGGGTGTTGTTTAGGAGTTATTATGATGAAATGTGTTTGTTTATTATGAATTCTGAACGTAAGACAAAGCAATCCATGTTGCTATCACAAGAATTAGAAGATAGACAATAATTTGAGAATTCATGAAATGATAAAGCATTCACAGATATAAACTTATAATCAAAACATCCAATGGACAAATGGCCGAGATTATCAACAGTGCGTAAAAGAAAGAACCAGTGCCTATGGAGTCAACTTATCAGAGATGCTTTGAACGTAGATATGATGTGAATCTCAAAACAATGCCAATGAATGTTTATTGCGCTTAATCTTGGTTAATTTTAACAATTTTAGATGATCTTGCTTACGGTTTCAGCGAAAGGTTTTCAATGGCCGGGAAAATGTTCCAAATTAATCCATTGAAGACATGACGGCTCGCCCAGTATCCCAGGCTGGTATCGCGAAGATTGACCAACTAGCTGAGAATCTTAGATAGCGGGTAGTTCTGGCGCTTCTACTGAGAAAAACTTAGGAAATTTTCTACAACGTCGGTGTGTTGGTTATGGGTAAAATTTTTATTATGTTTTTCTTTGCGAACTTAGCAAGCCCGTTTACCGTTCTGAGTACGAGCCCAACTCGAAAGTCGACAGAGCATACTAGGTGAAGGATAATCAACGAAGTAAATTAATTAGGGGAATGTGAGTTGCAAGATTTTATTAAGTAAATTAATTAGAATTCTCCGACAGAGAGCACTCTTGACCTTGTCTTATGACAAAGGTTCAAGAGACTTAGCTATTCTATATGCCTAATGCAAGGAAAATGCAAGTCTAACTATGCTCTCCGATAGAGAGTGCTCTTGACTTGGGTTATGGCAAGTTTAAGAGACTTTAGCAATTAATTGATTAAACTTAGGAAAAATTAAAGAACTAATATACCCAAGAGTTTCTTTCAGGTTTTTAGGCCCTAATCGGGAGAGCATGGGCGTAAGTAAAACAAAACCAAGATAACAAAAAAGAAAAGCAACTCTCCGATAGAAAGCACTCTTGATCCACAAAGTAAGATTCAAGAGATTTTGGCATTTTTAGGTTTTGCAATATTATATCAAAAAGGTAAATAAAACTTTGAATTAACCAAGCAATAAAATGGGAAACTTTTTATCTTTTCTACTTTATGAAAGATGAACTAATCAACTTTTCTATCTAACTTCAATGAAAAGCAAAATTCTAACAATTTGAAACTATTCTATCATATTCTACTTTTAGCAAATTATTAAACAAAACATGAAAATAAGGAGACGATACAAGCTTCCCCCAAATGGGGGAAGAGGGGTGTGGGAGCCGTAATCCCACTTGCTCTTTACAATGCTTTCCTTTGATGCCTTTTTTGCTTCTTTTCTTATTCTTGGAAGGCTTTTGGAGCAAGCTGTAGAAAGGGGAAAGAAGAAAGGGGGATTATGAGTCTTTTTAAGCTTGAGTCTTCAAAATTTCGCCATCGTTTCCGCTGTACCTGTCACAAAAGTAAAAAATCAGCGAGCGTATATTACTAAAAGATGATGGGAAAGACAATGCAAAAATAAAAAAATTTGGAAAAATTTTGTACTTAGGAAAAATTTACAATTTTACATGCAAAGAACAAAATTTTCCCTAGATTTAATGAATGATACTATATCAAACAAAGCCCTAAAAGATAGATCTGAATATGAGTATTGAAAGCCTAGATCTATTTCTTGAGCAATGCAAAAAATTAAAGAGAAGGGTAGAGAAGGAAGTTTCTTATGGATGGAACACAAGAGATGGAGGAAGACTCTGACTTTCTTTCGTATGAGAAGAACACAATCCTTGTAGGCCCTGCAATCACAGAGTGTTAAACAACCGGTTGCTTGAAGCTTGGGCTAGATGTAGCTGAACTCGCACCCTTCTTCAACCTGTGAACCCTGCTAATACCAAAACTCAGATACAAGTGAGATCATATCACATGAAAAGTATGCTAAGATAGTTCAACCAAGATCAATATTACGTATAACTAACTGTTATCTCCTAAAATAACCCGGTCAAATTTTCATTATTTTAGGTGATAGGATCAAGTCAAAAAATTTCTTTCTAAATTTTTTAGAGTCCATTAAGAGGTCCTCTTTTGAAGTGTATAGTTGAAGATTTCATTCATTTAAGTTTTGGTCTTAAAAATCTAAAATCTCAGCTTTCGGCAACTTAACCTGTTTGTGAGAGTCTAGTTAACTGCCGAAACAGGTCAGTTTCGGCAGCTAAGATGGTCTGTCAGAATGACCTTAACTGCCGAAACTTGTAGAATTCCTAAAAAACTGCCTTTGGAAAAAATCAATTTTCTCAGCCGTCCAATGTCCGTTTTGCATGTTCAAATAGTCGATTTTTATCTACAGATCATAAGCTATCCACTGGTGCTTTCAGATTTGAATTTAGAGCTCGGGAAGGCAGTCGAAATCCCCCCGCAAGATCACGTGTCAGAAAATGCCTGCAAAAGCTGTTACAGGGCAGCAAGCTAATGTTTTTGCCCAGATCGGCATTTTTTGAATCCAAATGGTTTGATTTCGATTCTAATGGATAAATGGTGAATTATAAAGTCAGATTTGAATGCTATTTGTGTGGGTTAAGATCAGAAGAGGTTATTCAAATAAATTTGGTGTCTTTTTCAAAGGCAAAAATATAGGATTTTTGGTCAACTCAGCAAATTCGAATTCTATCTTTTGGAAGAGTCATCAAAGCCTTGGGAGGCTGACTCCACTTCACCAACTATCAACACGGGAAAGGGGACCAACACATTATCATTTCCTTGTTTTGAGGGATCTTTCCCTATCTTTTTGTATTTGCTGTTCTAGTTACTATTTTTAGTATAGCAGATCCATGTTTTGAGGATCTGAAGACTGTTTGTAAAGGCTATAAAGCCTAAGGACTCAGACTGAGTAAAGGGGTTCAAGCTTGGAGACAATTTGGCCTATGTTTTGATTGCTAATCTTAATACAAAAATCACAGTCTTCTTTTGCTGCTGTTATCAGATTATTCATCCATCTTTCTATTCTGTACTCTGTTTAAATTAGCTCAGCTTTATGCTCATGATTTGAATGGAGGAATTCCTTATTGTTTAGTGTGACCCTGGATTACTGATGTACTTAGTTGTCCAAAACCCTGCATTCCAATGTACTTGGTTGTCTAAACAGTATTCTTCATACCTTTTCCTGTTATATGGCATCTGATTGACAGTTTCTAAAAGCATTGGTTCATTAAGTTATTCTGATAAGTAATCTCTTCATTGTGCTTTCTTAGTATCCCATTGATCCACCTACTGAAAAGTATTCAATTCTTAAGTTACCAGGCATACTTAGCCATAACCACTAAGTAGTTTCCTGGAGTGATAACACTAACTACTCATATTCATCAAGATTATAACCTACTTTGCATAAATAATTGATTTGAAACTACAAACAATTACTCTATCGTACCAACAGTGGCCCTCTTGAGCTTAACAAATAAGCTGATCTCATTCAAGTAAAAAAGTAATGGGTTAGAAGTAGTATCACCTCAACCACGAAACATTTACCACATGCAAAGAGCTCATGGACCTCCAAAGTCGAAATTCTTATTAATCAAATGTAAGCAAAGCTTGATACAATTTCTACAGAGTAACTCCAGCACAAAAGTTCCATCCCAATAGAGCTAAAGGAGCCTCTATTTATACAATGAGAGAAATCCCAAAACCCTAACACCACACCATGCAAGGAGGGCGCAAACCTAATGATCTAGCCATGTGAGAGAGCCAAAGCCTAAGATAAACAAGCTAAGAGTGAGGGGAGGCCTCCACCTAGGCAAGGCGCCCCCACTCCAAGCCTAATCAAACAAACCACCATCCATATGAGCCCTCCATCAACATAAGCGTGAGCTTCCAAAGCTAGACGTGAGGCATGAGGAAAGAGCACACGTGAGGGAGAAGAAGGCTGGCATGAAGGTTTGGAGGAGCTAGAGGCTAGGTATGGAGGATCCAATACCTATAACTCAACACCACATGTCATACATCAACCTTGAATAAATCACCAGGCCAATGAGCAAGCTCCAACTCACCCTAGCGTGGTCATCACTGAAGGAGGCGAATTGGCCAAGTGGATGAGGACTCAATGCTCATTGAATGCTGATTGAAGCTGAGTTGTGTTAACTCCAATCATCATTAATGCCCGATGCCATGTCATTCTGCATTTCATTTCTCTCAATTCGGATTAATTTGGAGAGATTTGGATTTTCTCCAAAATAATCATTTTTATAATTTAATCAATAATTTCCCCAAAACTGACTTTTTTGAGAAAATATGAGTTATGTGGCTGAATGATGATCTAAAACTTGGTGCTAGCTGGCTGGCTGATCATGAATGATTTTTGGCTTGAGGTTAGAGCCTTCAATCACTGCAAACGGACCCGAGATGGCTGATTTATTACAAATTGAATTTTTCCATTTAAATTATGGAAAAATTTAATAAAAAACTTCGAAAAAATTAAAAAATTGACGCGTCTGATAAAAAAATTTTGAATTTTTTTTTAGGGTCGTAGTGACTTAGGACATGACCATAGTCTATTCTAATAATGTCTAGTAGGTTTATACATACTCAGTTGGGATCTAATAACCCCCCAAGGCCCAGAATTCAAAATCGGGCATTCCAGCTTTGGAGGAAGCGGGAGAAAACCTCGTCAATTATACTCGGCTATAGGCAAAGCATAATTGTCAAGGGCAAAAAACTCCCTGGAATACCTTAGTTGAAATTCTACGTCTTAGGAGACCGAACCACTCAAAACACCCTACTAGCACATTTTATTACAAACCCCGCGGGGCCATGGTCATAATTATTCAAAACAAAAACTGACTAGCCAAAACTGGCTAGGCACAAAGGCGAATCATCTGATACACTGGAAACAAACATTTATCATGTTTGTCAACTGGCGGCTCCTCAAGTAACCCAACTATGGTACAAAAAAGTTGGCAACACTAAGAAAGAGGAAGCTGACATGCGGAAGAAAGACTGGGTTTTGTGGTTCCAACGAATCCTTCTGTGGTTTCCCTGCTACTTCTAGCTACAAAACGTGGATCTGCCAATAACCCTTCGGAATGTGTTGGATCTCCGAATACTGAAGTATATGATGAATGATATGGATAAACCTGGATGATCTATCCCAATAAGAGACTAGGGTAGATATCTCACTGCCGAACCCTTGCTAGCTGAAGACACCGTCTCCAACCCCAACTGCCGCGGCTGCACGTTGTGCTGTTGCTCGAAACTCCAAAATCAATCAACAATAATAATAGATAGCCTCTTTAGTGTAATCACCCTCTTAAATAGAACTTCATGCGCTTTTAGGGTTCGCATGTCACTTTTAGGGTTTCGCTTCGCATTTGCATGCATGCAATTCTAATTTGCTGTTGACTTTTAAGCCTAAAGAAATAAGGCTTCTTTTATCCGACTGATGACTTGACACTGAATAAATGTCCTATTCTGCTCTAAGTATCAAATGCCCTTAGTCAATTCCCTCTCATGCAATACCCGCTCGAACCTATGGGAATTAAGTAGGTTAGCGGGTGTTTTGGATGCTTAATTAGAGGGGGACATTACAGTCCTCCCCGCTTGAAATTGCTTGTCCTCAAGCAATTGCAAACTAGGATGCTGCAATACCTGCTCTCCTTCCCATGTGGCATCCTCCATAGGTAATTCCTTCCATTTCACCAGATACTCTCGAATCATTCTGTTTCAAAGCTTCCTCTCTCGCACTTGTAGGATTCTCTCTGGAATCAGTACCAACAACCCTTCATCATCTAAGGGAGGTAACTCAGTGGATGGAGCAATGTGTTGTCCTAATGCTTTCTTGAGACTAGACACATGAAATACATTGTGAATCTTGCTTTCCTCTGGGAGTTCTAGCTCATAAGCCACCTCTCCAACCTTCTGAATTACCTTGTAAGGACCGTAGAAGCGAGGTTTTAGTTTTTCTGCTTTTTTCTTCTTGAGGGAAGATTGCCTGTATGGTTGTAGCTGTAAGTATACCAGATCTCCTACCTCGAAGCTCCTCTCAACCCTGTGTCTATTTGCGTATAGTTTCTGTTGATTCTGTGCTGCCTATAAGTTCTCCCTTAGGATCGTAAGGATATCCTGACTGTCCTGTATCCAATCTTTGACCTTGGGTGCTCTACTATCTCCAAAAGCTAGATCTGCGAAGCTCAGTGCCTCATAGCCATACAATGCTTTAAAAGGTGTCATTCAAATAGACATATGGTAGGTGGTATTGTAGCAGTATTCTCCTAAGTGTAGCCACTTAATCCATGTCCTTTGTTGGCCTGCTACATAATTGCGTAGATACCCTTCAACCCACTTGTTAACAATCTCTGTCTTCCTGTCGCTTTGTCGACGATAACTCGTACTTGTAGCGAGTTCTGTCCCTACTAACCTGAATAGCTCCTGCCAGAAGGCACTGGTGAATTTATTGTTTCGATCAGTGACAATGGTCTTGGGTAACCCATGTAGTCTAAAGACCTCCCTGAAAAATAATTCGGCTACCTGTGTTGCTGAATAATTGGATGAGATAGCAAAGAAATGGGCAAATTTGGTCAATCGATCTACCACGACATATAAGCAGTCTCATCCCTGTACCTTGGGAAACCCTGTAATGAAGTCCATGGAAATACTTTCCCACTTCTGCTATGGAATCGGTAGTGGCTGAAGTAACCCTGTCGGATGAATGTGCTCGATCTTGTTCTGCTGGCAGATGTTGCATTCCCGGACATGCTACATAACTTCCCCTTTGAGGCCCTTCCATGAGAACCTCTCTCAGATTTTCCTGTAGGTATTCAAGAAACCCTGATGTCCTGATAATGGTGAGTCATGTGATGCCTGTATGATCTTCCTTTTTAAGTCTGATTCCGGGACGAGGTATATCCCGCCCTTCTAATAGATGATGTCATCTATAATTTTGTACTTGTCATCCTGAATCTATCCATCCATTAACTCGCAAGCAAATTTGTTTTAGGAGTACTCTACTAAAATAAGAGACCTCCAATTTGTGGATATACTCATGAGAGATAATGAAGCGGATCGTCTGGATAATGCATCAGCTACTACATTGTTCTTACCCTTCACATACTATATCTCAAAATCATAAGCCTGCACCTTGCTGACCCATTTCTGTTGGCACTCATTCAACTCCTTCTGTTCCAAAAAGTACTTGAGACTGTTATGATTTGTCTTGATTTTGAATTTGCTGCCCACCAAGTATTGTCGAAATTTGGTGAGATCATGTAAGATGGCTAGCATCTCCTTGTCATATATGGAGTAGTGGCACTCATAGCTTTTCACTTTTCTGCTCTCAAATGCAATAGGGTGATGGTTTTTCATCAGTACTACCCCTAGTCCTTCTCCTGACGCATCACATTCCACTACAAATGGCTGTGAGAAGTCTGGTAGTGCCAAAACCGGGCAAGAACTCATGATGACTTTCATTTCATCAAAGGTTTTCTATGCCAAATCGGTCCATTTGAATGCCCCCTTCTTTGTGAGATCAATGAGTGGTGTAGCGAATTGAGAGAACCCCTTAACATACCTCCGATAATATGTGCAAAGGACTAAGAAGCCTTTCAGTTCAGTAACTGTCTTTGGCGTGGGCCAATCCCTAATAGCTCGAATTTTCTCCATATGAACTTGTACCCCTTTTGCACTGATGATATGCCCTAGATACAACATCTCCTTCATGCCAAATTCACTCTTAGACATCTTCGCGTAAAGCGAGTGCTCTTCTAGAATGCTCAATACTTGGTCTAAATGTTTCAAATGCTCCTTCCACGTTTTGTTGTAAATCAAAATATCATCAAAGAATAGTAGCAAATACTTACGTAACTGAGCTCTGAAAGTATGGTTCATGCACGACTGGAAGGTGGCTGGAGCATTGGTGAGTCCAAAAGGCATGACCAAGAAATCATAGTGACCATAGTGGCAATAAAAAGGTGTTTTGGAAATGTTTTGATCCCTTACTTGGATCTAGTGGTACCCTGAGCAAAAATAAATCTTTGAAAAGTATTTGGCACCCCGCAGCTCGTCCATGAGTTCATCAATCCTGGGAATGGGATACCTGTTTTTGATGGTCTTTTTGTTGAGTGCTTTGTAATCGATGCACATTCGCAATGTGCCATCCTTCTTCTTAACTAAGACAACTGATGATGCAAAGGGACTAGAGCTGGTCCGAATATATCCTAGTTCGAGTAATTCCTTGATCGTCTTCTCGTTCTCATCCTTATATCTTTTGGGATGTCGGTAAGGAGTGGTGATGATTGCCTGTGTCCCCTCCTCCAGCTCAATGATGTGCTCAAATCTACTGTCTGGCGGTCTACCTGCTGGAAGATCCCGAAATACCTTTTCGTGCTTCTGCAATAAGGCCTAAATATTTGCTGGATGTTGGGTGTTGTTCTCTGGAGGTTTCCTAAAGGTGACTAAACATTCTGCTGACCATTCTATGTCATCCTTCCTGAGCATTGCCTCCATTTTCTATGAAGAAACTGGTTTTGGGGGATAAGTGTTCATGCCTCTCAAAACTACCTGTTTCCCATTTGGTCCTTGGAATTCCATTTCCATTGCTCGGTAGTCTATAGTATATTTCCCTATTGAATAAATCCATTGAACGCCTAATACTACATGTGTATCTTCCACATCTACTACATAAAATGAATCTGTCATCTGGTGGTTGCCTAATGTGACATTCAGTTTTGGAATCCAATAGTTGCACTCCATGCTAGAGTTTCCGGCTACTGCTATAGTAAATCCCTCAAACTTCTCTGTCGGAATACCCCTCTTGGCCACCCATGATGCATCAATGAAATTGTGGGTTGCTCCCCCATCAATCAATACTCCCACTCTGTGGCCCTGTACTATTCCCCTAACCCTGAGAGTATGGAATCTAGGTACTCCAAATAGCGTAGAAATAACTCCCTCTAGTGTATCACCCTGGAGTGACTCCTCCTCTATTGCCCGCAATTCTTCTGTTGTTTCATGCTCGTAGTCCTCCCCTTCACTATTTAAATATACCTCTATGTAGTGGGCTTTGGCCTTTCCTGAGCACCTGTGTCCTGCAACCCATGGTTCCTGACAAGTAAAACACAATTTCTTCCATCTCAAGTCTTTCCTAGTGTCATCGTGTAACCATGTTTTCTTCGGTAAGTCCTGCTGGAAAGGTTTCTTGTCCTTGTCCCTAACTAGAGAGTTGGTCTTGAGTGGAAACCTATTCTTTCGGACTGAGTCTTGGAGATCTCTGGCTCGGCTGATGGCATCCTATAGAGTGGAGGGTTTGTAGGCTTTCACCCACCCCCGTAGTGGTTCTGTCAAGGCCTCAGTAAACAACATAGTCAGCCTGCTTTTCGACACATCTGTCACCATAACAGCTACCCTTTGGAACTCTGAGATGAAGGCCTCAGCGCTACCTGTTTGCTTGAGTTGAGCCAACTCTTTGAAATGGTTCTTTGGATCTTTCCGGTTGAACTGCTCCATGAGTTTCTGAGTGAACTCACTATAGGAGTTGATGGTGTTGTGACCCAATGTCACTAATCCGTGGTACCACCACTCATAAGCCTCTTCGTCCATGTGGAGTTTAGCCAATTTAATGGCATCTGTCTCTGTCATGGGATTGAGTTGGAAATAGGTATCCAACTTCTCAACCCATATCCTCCCTAAACCTCCGGGAGCCCCATCAAAGTTTGGGATGGTCAACCTGCCCAAGGTTTTCTATAACTCATAGTTATGATTGAATCCCTTGTTGAAATTCCTAGGCCTGTTCCTACTCTTCATGTTGCAAAAGTTTGAAAAAGACATGGCTGCATGAAACTCATCCTCTAATTCCCTGTATTCCTACAAATAGGCCCCAAAGGGTAGACTAGGCTCTGCCTACATGACTGGACATGCTACTGCATCTGCTAAGAAGTGAGGCATAGTAGGCCTGCTGGAAGGTTTGTTATATATGTGGGGTGTGTTCTGCATATTGGTGTATACATGTTTCCCACTATTGCTTGTAGACCTTCTATCTACCTGTGAGAGAGGTGTACTGCTATTACCTGGTTCTAGTTTTGCCGATAATCTGTTGATTGCATTAAGTACGTCCTTTTGCCCTTTGGCTAAGTCTTGCAATGCGCTTACTAGGTTGCGAAATTATATTCTGTCCTCATCTTCTCCCGTTCCTTTTCCCCTGTCAGAGTGTATACCTATTGGGTCCATGTCTGAGTTGGTATCTTCTAGTTGGATATCCTCAAATTACTTCGTGTACCTAGTCTTTCTTCTCCTATAGGTTACAAAAGTGTCCTCTTCTGTATTCATCTACTTCTTATGTTCAAGCCCACAGCTGGCAAGGAACATGCTCTGATACCACTATAATATCCCAAATACTAATGTTCTCTAATGTTCTATTGTAGCACCGACTCGCACACTCAATCTCATACAAAAATACGAACTAACTGCGCATGCAAACTTGCCATGCAAAAATGCCCTAAAATGTAGCTGAATTAGGGTTAGGGTTTACAGAGAGAAATTAACACCTACTGGCTGATAATGACTCCAAAGATAGCTGCATGCATAGAGATTCGGATAGGTGGGCTAGTAGTGCTCCTTTCCTCCTGTGTTACCGCCTCGCAGTACCGTAAGCACCCTCCAGAATGAAGATGACGTTTTTGTAGGAGGAGAGGTCAAATCATGCTGAAACTTCGTGGGCTTGTCCGTCTGTTGATGCCAGAGAGATAGACTATCACATGCAGAGGTTTGGTAGCCTCTAAGTGCCCTAGCGAATTGATCTATGGTTCTACTGCTCACGCCCCCCAAGCTCTCTGTTTGCTGATAGTTGCTCCAGATGAGCAAACTGATAGCTGATAATCACTGTATGCCATAAGATAGGCCTGTTGAGAAAGAGGAAGCTGACATGCGGAGGAAAGACTAGGTTTTGTGGTTGTAGCAAATCCTTTTGTGGTTTCCCCGCTACTTCCGGCTGCAAAATGTGGATATGCCAATAACCCTTCGGAACGTGCTAGATCTCCAAATACTGAAGTATATGATGAATGCTGTGGATAAACCTGGATGATCTATTCCAATAAGAGACTATGGCAGATATCTCACTGCTGAACCCTCGCTGGCTGAAGACACCATCTCCAACCCCAATTGTCGCGGCTGCACGTTGTGCTGCTGCTCAAAACTCCAAAATCAATTAACAATAATAATAGATAGCCTCTTTAGTGTAATCACCCTCTTAAATAGAAATTCATGCACTTTTAGGGTTCGCATGTCACTTTTAGGTTTTATGCTTCACATTTGCATGCATGCAATTCTAATTTGTTGTTGACTTTTAAGCCTACAAAAATAAGGTTTCTTTTATCCCACTGATGACTTGACATTGAATGAATGTCTTGTTCTGCTCTAAGTATCAAATGCCCTCAGTCAATTCCCTCTCATGCAGTACCCGCTTGAACCTATGGGAATTAAGTAGGTTAGTGGGTGTTTTGGATGCCTAATTAGAGGGGGACATTACAGTAAAGCCCCGAGGAGCGATAAAGGAGCATTTAGGTAGCTATCATTCCTGATCACTCCCTCATTACTCCTGGACAGAGCCAAGGAGCATTTTAACTTAGCTAGAAGCATGTTTTACCAAATGCTCTGGCATGGAAGTGAAAGTGGACCGCAATTTGGTCTAGCTTCCGCAATGATTTGGCCAGGAGCAAGCTTCTGGAGTGGGAGCGAGGGGGGTAGGGCGCTTCCCTGTAACCTTGGGTTTGGAACTAATGGTCGTAAGCCCTAATGGCCTTTTCTTGTCTGTTGTAGTCCTTAGAGACCTTGCGGAAGCCTGGAGGAGCCTTAACGTAACCCTGTGGAGCCCCAATTATACCACCGTGAGGTTGCTAGAGTCTGGGCCTGCCTATGGCAGCTTGCTGTAGGGTGTTTTCAGCCCCTGTAGGGCTTTAAGCTTATGCTATCAACCCTTAACCTTGCTTGTGTTAGCCCCATAGGGTCCCCACTGCCTGCAGCTGACTTGCTATAGCTCACGGTGGTCTCCTCTATTGTGTTGTCAACCTTGCTAGGGCTCTAAACCGGTGCCTTGACTCTGATGTAGGTCAACTGTGAGCTTCCCTGTCAGGATCAGCCTCAAAACAATCTTGTGTGAGCCTACTAGGGTGTCTCTTTGCTTGCATTAGCCCTCAGGGTTGTTGCTACTTGAACTGTGCCCCTTTAGATGCTTGACATCAACCTATTAAGGATTAAGGTCAAGAACCAGACCTCTACGATTGAGAGAAAGATAAAGAACAACTTGAGAACCCAAAATTCTTTTGGGAGTAGACAAGAAGAAGATAGAATGTATGTTCATAATGTGAGAGAGATTCTTCATTTATAATTCATCATAGAGGGTTCATTCCATAGATTTAGGTGTCAACAAATAATTAAATTCATAGTTGGGGATTCCATTCTTCATTAGGGGTCTTGACTTTTATCTTTGGGCTTCTAGTCCTTCATTATTGGGATTTTAATCCTCCCTTAGGGTTTCATGACCATAACTTCTTAAACAACTCATCTTAGACCTTTCTCTTGGTCTTTATGGTCCACACGTGCCAACTCAAAGTACATCATCATAAATAAGGAGGTTTATTCTCGTTTGTCTTGTTTTCCTTACTAACACCAAGATCATGTGTTAGGTACTTCAACAAGGGGTGGCCAATCCCTTAAGAAGGTCCCATAGCCCACTGACCAAGGAGAGGAGTCCATCACTTGCCTAGACCCAGTCTAGGGCTTCTAGTGATGACCTAATAACTGACCAGGTGTCTCAGCCCCAGGCTTAACCTAGTTGACCAAACTCAACAACTTGGTAATTGACCAAGTGCCTTAGTCCCATACTGCATCATGTTGATCCTTAGTCCCACAACTAGTCATGGTTTAAATCCAACTTTAATGGAGTAGGTGTGGAGTTGCTTTCCCTTGTCCAAAGCTGCTATGCTAGCAGGTATACTAAGAATGTTGGTGAATGTAGAATGATCTTTCTTTATGCTTGCCATTAACCATAGTTGCATAGGTACCGCTCCTAGGATTTTGGCAACCTGTACCCAGCGTTTCTCCACTCCTAGGAGCTTGGGAGCTGGTACGAAACATCCCCTTTTTTATGGGAGCTTCTTTGGGAATTTGGGAGCTTTACGGGAGCTTTTTGGGAACTTGCTTTTGCCGCTCATTTTTATTGGGAGCTTGTAGAAGCTCCCTATCTATTTGAGAACTTCCAAAAGCTCCCAAACAGACAGGTAGCTGGAAATTCCCAAACAGACAAGGAGCTTCTACAAGCTCTCGACCATGTGGAGGCCAAAATCATAAGAAAAGTGTTGAAAATCAATTGAATGATTGAAGTTTATTGAGTCAAGAAAATTACCAATTATAAAAATTTCAATTGAATCTATCAATAATGCCATTTTTTTTTATTTTCAAGGTTATATAAATAAAGAGGGCCCATACCTCTTAAATGTTTAGATCCATTCACACTCAAAATATATGTTGCAAGTCTAGTTAATTGAATACAAATGGATCTTTTACAATACTAAGATATTGAACATCTTTAATTCATATCTCAAATAATTATAGCTAGCTTGTAACAAACTTAAATAATAACAACAAACAACATATATATATATATATATGAATTATTAATATTAATACATATTGATATTCATAATTAATAATTAATAAATAGTTATTAGTAAACTATTATAAAATGACGCATCCTTTCATGGATGGTATCCAAAGTGCCTTTCCAATTTATATATATATGGCACTCACTTTGTAAAATATCATCATTCATCTTTAATATTTAATTAATATTTCCAACATGGAATTGTTTTCCATTGGTTGATTATTCAACTCAGTAATCATTGTGGGTTAAAATGCAAATCAGGTGGGTTTAGAAGTCTTTGTCTGCTTCAAGTGGTATCAGAGCAAGAACAAGAGGGAAAAATAAAGAATAAAAAAAACATAAGTTAAAAAGAAAAGTTAAGAAAAAGAAAAGATAAAAGTAGAAAGGAAAAAAAAGAGAGGGTAAAAGTGAAACCACACCTGGTTTCTTAAAGTGGGTTTGAGTTTGAATATAAAAAGTGCATAATAATAACTACAAAGAAGCAAGTGGGATTTGAACTTAGGTGGGGAAGGTAACACTTATTCCTCCCAACCACCCAATCTACTTGCATTTTACAAAAGTATTGGAAAAAAATAAAAGTCAAGGACTAGAATTTGGAAGGTTATATATTATTTTATATAACTTAAGTTAAAAAAAAAAATAATAATTTTTATTATTATTTTATTAAAAAAATAATTATTTTTGGAAAAAAAGGGTTATTTGACCTAACAAGAAATAGTCGATTTTTTTTTTCTCCAAAAGAGACATTGAGAATTATTACAGCGTTTGTATCTACCCTTCTAGAAGAAATGAAGACAAAAGTGAAGTAGAAACATAGTCACAAACAATGGCTACTACATATTCGGAAATGAAGGCATAGCTACAAACAACAGTGGACGAGTTAGAGCAATACAAGGCGATCAATAAAAGTTTACAAGCTAAGGTTGAGATGAAAAAATGGTTGAAAGAATGGAAAGACGATGAGAATCACCGCTTATGGAATCAGAATCGACAGCTAGAACGAACCATAAGAGATAACAAGAAAATGTTTTCTGATCAGGATAAAGAAATATCATGTTTAAAAATTCATAATCAAAACCTAGAAGACCAGATCAAAAAGTCAAAAAATGACAACAAATCACCATATGGATGCGATAATGAATTAGAAGAAGAAATAAAGCATCTAAACAAGCTCATCATAGAAAAAGATGCTGAATTGGCGCAAGTCAGGATGAGGTTAGAAAATCAAGGAGCAGAGTTACGTCATCATAAACATCAAAAAGAAAAACTCTAGTAGCAGTATGACGACAGTAAGAAGACACATAAGTTAGAACTGACAAAAGTCAACAAGGTTTTATCAAGCCATTCCGAAAAAAATTTCAGATTAGGTAATCATAACAAGACACTAGTCACAAAAATTAAGAAGTTGAAAAGTAGTCGGAAGATAGAACAATCTACGGAAGACATTGAAGGAAAAATTCTAGACAAACAGGAAGAAAATCGTTGTATCAGAAGGCATAATGAAGATCTTAAGGAACAACTTAAGAAGTCTGAAGATGACAGAAAATCACATGTAGAAGTGATTAAGAAGTTTCAAAATGATAACATGCAATTAGAAAACAAGTTGGAAAAGATACAGAACGAAACCTTAAAACCTCAAGAGACAAAAACACAACTTTCTACTCAGATCAATGCTAAAAAAATGACACTCGTAAAAGACAATGACATTGTGAAAATTCCATATTGACACCCCAACCATAAAAACAGATATTCTAAAAAGTGGGAAATGTCGAAAGATAGCAGTACCAATGTGATCAAATCTCCTAACAATAGATCAGCATGGAATGCCAATAGTCCACAACAAATCAATTTGGGATGGATTGATTCATCCACATATTGGAAGTTGTGTTCAACTCTTAGTAGTTCGTATCGACATGTTTCATCAGCTGTGACACTACAAAAAATGATGCATAAACATTATAAGGCTTTGAGGACAAAGCCTTTCTAAGGGAGTGGCAATGTAACAAACTTAAATAATAGCAACAAACAATATATATATATATATATATATATATNAATATCATCATTCATATTTAATATTTAATTAATATTTCCAATATGGAATTGTTTTCCATTGATTGATTTTTCAACTCAGTAATCATTGTGGGTTAAAATGCGAATCGGGTGGGTTTAGAAGTATTTGTCTGCTTTAAGAAGCCAAGTTAAAACGTTATCAAAGAGACAATGAAGAGTTACGGGGCATAAATATGAAATCGGAAATGTTGATTAAATTACATAAGAACAATCATATAGAAAGATTGTCGGCCCAAATTAAGAAATTAAAAGACGAAAATGATTTCAATCAGAGATAAAAAAATCAATATATAAAGAAATAAATAATTGATTATGAAGCAGAAATAATACGCTTGAACAAAATCATTAACGGCAGAGATGAATAACTGATGCACATACGACAGAAAGTAGAAGATCAAGAATCAGTGGTTGACCAGTATCGACAATAGATAAAAGTTCTTCAACAGCAAAACACCGACTCTAAAAAGGAACACAAGTTGGAGATCACAAAGAGTAATAAAACAATATCCAACAGTTCTGAAGAAATTTTCAAATTAAGAAATCATAACAAAACCCTGATTACGAAAATAAAAAATTAAAAAATTGTAGTTAGAAGGAACACTCCGGTGAAGCCTTTCGAAGGAAAAATACTGGAAAAGCAAGAAGAAAACCAGTGTCTAAATAATCGTAATCAGGAACTACAGAATTAGATCAAGGAGTTAGAAATTGAAAAAAATCGCAAGAGGAAAGAATCGAAAAGATTTAGAATCATGAACAATCTACTGGAGAACCAAGAAGCACAATCCAGGAAAATGCATCCAAAAATCAAATCAAGGAAGTGAAGACAGTCCTCGCCGTAGTCCAAAAGAAAGAAGAACAAACAACACCTACACCTTACAGACATCCTAATTATAAGTGTCATTTTGACCAACGACAGGGTCAAAATGAATATTCACAAAAGACTTATGTGGACATGCGAAAATATCGACATACCAAGCAACAATTGAGACGAATTATCCCACAAAAAGATCTGAGCTCCGATAAAAATAGATCTGGGATGGACCACAACAGATACGATGCGACAATTCTCCTGGGAATCCGTAATTCGTATCGACTCGTCTCCTCAAATGTCGCAAATACAGAAGGGAAAGAATTCCGAGACGACAGATTAAAATAAATGAGACATTAATGTCCAATACATCTTTGAGGACAAAGATTCCCTCAAGGGGAAGGCAATGTAACGAACAGAAAATAATAATTAAATAACTATTATATAATTAATAATCACTATTAAAATCAATATTAATTATTAATATTAATACATATTGATATTAATAATTAATAAATAGTTATTAGTAAACAATTCTAAAATGACGCATCCTTTCATGGATAGTATCCAAAGTGCCTTTACGATTAATATATATATAGCACTCACTTTGTAATCTATCATCATATCTATTCTATCATCAATTTATATATTATTATGGCTTATTTAATATTCCAAGTCTTTTGGTAATATTATTTTTGAATTTGATGATAGAATAGATATGATGATAGATTACAAAGTGAGTGCCATATATATATTAATCATAAAGGCACTTTGGATACTATCCATGAAAGGATGCGTCATTTTAGAATTGTTTACTAATAACTATTTATTAATTATCAATATCAATATGTATTAATATTAATAATTAATATTGATTTTAGTAGTTATTATTAATTATATAATAGTTATTTAATTATTATTTTATGTTTGTTACAATGCCTTCCCCTTAAGGGAATCTTTGTCCTCAAAGATGTATTGGACATTAATGTCTCATTTATTTTAATCTGTCATCTCGGAATTCTTTCCCTTTTGTATTTGCGACATTTGAGGAGATGAGCCGATACGAATTACGGATTCCCCAAGAGAATTGTCGCATCGTATTTGTTGTGGTCCATCCCAGATCTATTTTTATCGGAGCTCTGAGATCTTTTTGTGGGACAATTCGTCTCAATTGTTGCTTGGTATGTCGATATTTTTGCATGTCCACATAAGTCTTTTGTGAATATTCATTTTGACCCTATCGTTGGTCAAAATGACGATTATAATTAGGATGTCTATAAGGTGTAGGTGTTGTTTGTTCTTCTTTCTTTTGGACTACGGCGAGGACTGTTTTCACTTCCTTGATTTGATTTTTGGATGCATTTTCCTAGATTGTGCTTCTTGGTTCTCTAGTAGATTGTTCATGATTCTGAATGTTTTTTATTCTTTCCTCTTGCGATTTTTTTTCAATTTCTAACTCCTAGATCTGATTCTGTAGTTCCTGATTACGATTATTTAGACACTGGTTTTCTTCTTGCTTTTCCAGTATTTTTCCTTAGAAGTCTTCACCAGAGTGTTCCTTCTTAATACTATTTTTTAATCTTTTGATTTTTGTAATCAAAGTTTTGTTATGATTTCTTAATCTGAAAATTTCTTCAGAACTGTTGGATATTGTTTTATTACTCTTTGCGATCTCCAACTTGTGTTCCTTTTTAGAGTCGCTGTTTTGTTGTTGAAGAACTTTTATCTGTTGTCGATACTGGTCAACCACTGATTCTTGATCTTCTACTTTCTGTCGTATGTGCGTCAGTTCTTCATCTCTGTCGTTAATGATTTTGTTCAAGCGTATTATTTCTACTTC